>JAUAME010000001.1:23730000-24010000 GCA_030820535.1 Quercus parvula
GTGGCCCATAGAGACTATTTGCTTTGAGAACCCAATATCTGCCAAGGCCTGTTCTCCCTTGTGACCAATCAAATTTGGCATAGGAATCCTGAAAAGCAATAAATAATGAGGATAAAACATATGGTATACAAATATTTCCCATACTTTCATGGGCTAATTTTTGATGTTATGTCGAAGAGAATTATACCTTTCGCTCAACGGTGGAGATTTGTTGGGGCCTGGTGCAGCCAAAATGTCCCTAAGGTCTAAATAATCAGGTAGA
Source organism: Quercus parvula (assembly GCA_030820535.1). Taxonomy (NCBI): domain Eukaryota; kingdom Viridiplantae; phylum Streptophyta; class Magnoliopsida; order Fagales; family Fagaceae; genus Quercus; species Quercus parvula. The sequence goes on from JAUAME010000001.1 coordinate 23,730,263, forward strand.
AGTGAGTGCATTCGATAAACACTAACAAACTCTTCCGTTAATGAATAAGGAACACCATGATTATTAGGTTTTTTTAGACCCACCAAACCTCCCAAGATGGCTCCTCCAACATGCCCAAATGTGTCCTTGAATTTCTTTCCCAACAATCCATACCTACAATTCATAACAATTAGGGTTTGTTTAAATACCATTTATTTTGCTGAAACTAAAAACTTTTTGCTAAAAGTACTGTAGATAAAGGTAAAAGTTAGTTGAAATTGTATAGTGAAACCTATGAATAATATCAAAAAATGCAGTAAAACTCATAAATAATAACAAAAATAAGCTAAATAATGAAATAATTTTCATTTATAATATATATCCAAACGGAGGCTTAATATCTATAGCTGAAAAGTTCATCATTTAGCAATTTAGTATTTTTTTTTTTTTTGGGCTGAAAATAAAGACTATCAGTTTGCACCAATCTTAGCTCTTTATTTATTGTGGTGATCTTGAAATGAATCACAAAATCCATCACTTTTGCTTTAATCAATACACTAAATTGACTGCATAATTTACCAGTTGTTGCGCATCCCTGCAATCATTGTATCAGTTTTGAGGAGCTCCACTGTCCAATCTATGGTATGGATCTTAGCAATCACTGCAGATGTCACTAGCCTTGCATGACGATACAATTCTTCATCATCTAAGTGCGGATATTCTTTCTAAAATCGTGAAAAATGTAGCTGTAAGTTTAACTATTCCCTTGAAAATAGGTAAATATTCATGCTATGGCTGATCAAATCCCAAAAACTAATGATTGACCTAGCTACTTTTTTTTTTTTTTTTTGGTTTCATAGAGTACCACTTACCTTAAGAGAGTCACAAACTGCATTGTGTTCTTTAATGAAGAGTGCCTGCAATGTCGAAACGCCAATCCAACTATTACGAACGTCTCCTGACACAGCAATGCCATCTTGGTCATGAAGAAGAAGGCCATCACATGATATTTTGAGCTTTCCATCTTTGAAAGTTCTCACTTTTTGCAATGTTTCTGCATTGCTCCCATATATAACACTTCCATCCCTAATATTCATCATCATTCGTGTGAAGTCTTGCACCGATAAAAAGATGGTTCAGAAAATTCAAACTATTTTTTGGAAGTATCTTTGGTAATAAAGATAAAATTGAAAATTGGCAACAGGGAGTGGTACAATAGTTCACTAGTTCAACTGTTAGGTCATTGGTTCATAGTCATACCATGAGATTAATAATTAATATATTTTAAAAACATATATGTAAATAAGTTAAAGAATACATAAAAAAAGGAAAATAAAATATTAAAAAAAAAGAGATGTTATGCAATTTAAATATAAATGTGGAAGTATACCAAATATTGAAATTAATAGAATATTATTATTCAAAAACAATAATATATAATTTGATTTTTTTAATATATAAAAAAGACTAAAAACAGGACATCTTTTAGTATTAACTTCAAGTTTAACTTATCAAAAAAAAAAAAAAAAAAAAAAACTTCAAGTTCAAAAGTTGAAAACTTAAAAGCCTATAATTAAAAGAACAAAATTGAAAGAAAATATGGTTATTTAATCCAAATAACTAAACATTAAAAAACCGTATGGTTCGAATAAACCATATGGTTCGGTGTTTTTCTAAAAAATCATCAGTTTTCCATTGTTTGATTGGTTTTCTTACAATTTTTTTTTTCCTTCATTTCGACCCAGAATTTTCTACAATTCACCATTGGTTTGATAGTTTAAGCGTTAGTTCTATATGGTTTTGAAATTTTGATAACTATGCTGGCAACAACTAAACTTAAGTTTTCGCTTTGTGTTTACTAATAAAAAAATGTCAAACGCAGTAGAAAAGACTATGTTTCTATGAGGTCTAGGAGAGACAATGATAGGTCATCTTACTCTTAATTCTAAAAGAGTGAAGTAGAGATATTACAAATTTTACTACATAAAATTTATAAATTGATGTTTGAATTCATTTATTAGGTTATTAAAATTCACCAATCACATTTATTGCCGCATAAGTTTGTATACATTTTGTAGTAAAGCTTGTAGTAACTTTAGCACTTTCTATTCTAAAAAGGTTAATACTTGAATTTGAACTTGAAGCTCTATTTAGTTGGGAGGATCAAAAAGGGGGAGAATATAAATATTTTTATTTTCCATCATGTCTATTGGTATAAAGGATAGAAAGGTTGAAGGATAAAAATCAAATTAATTTTTTTTTTTGTAAATAAATCAAATTATTATTATGCTTTTACTATAGTTTGAAACAATTGGAAAACAAGGGTAATTTTGTAATTTCATATTTAGACATTTTCTCTCCAATTGGGAAGGAAAAAATGGTGAGTCCAGGTGAACTGCCCCCTCCTACCCAAATCTTCTTCCCTCTCTATTTTCACACCAACCAACCACACCATAAGACTCCTCATTTGGGTAGAGGTCACTTTCCACCATACTAAGACTGGCTCAGCCTCTTGTGGGTTTATAGATAATAGTGTAAAAATTAATTAATCTACCACTTTCCTCTCCTCTCTTGTCCCTTCTCACTAATCACAAATATTTCGATAGTACTTTGAAGTTGACCATTGTGCACCTTTGACGTAATAGTCATTCCACAAATACAAAATTCTTGTGGAATCAGTTGGGGGCAAGAGTTAGAATTCAAAACAACTAATTTAATTTAGGCCTTTTTGTTTAAAATTTGGTACACCCTAAGTTAAAGAAAGTAAACTAGTTTCTTACCACCATGGTGTACGAATGTTTAGTGCACCAGTCTGGATATCGTAAGAGCCTGTTGGAACCTCCTTTGTCTTGTAGAACTTGAAAGACTTAAGGGGACACTGGTTTGCAACTTCTTTAGGTGCAGTCAACTCAATCTATGATGGTTTTATCCAATAAATTAAACATTCACACATTTAGCATTGTCAATTTTTCCAAAAAGTTAAGAAATTGTTATAATTGTGTTGTAAATACAGCAGACCTGCTTGGTATCCTCCAAGTGATCTATCCAATCATGTATCATAAATTGAATCCAAGAAGCTGCTATCATGTTGAATTGTTTTCCTGTGTCTTTGAATTTTCTTCGAGCAAGAAGTTTTGTGGCCACCACAACAGGATCTGGTTTCAATAGCTACACATTTTGCAACTAAATTGTTATTGGAATCAAAACATAAATAAAATCGCAGAATAAAAAATGCTGATCACTTTGCCTAAGAAATGCATTCTGAAAATTGAGTTATAAAGTTTGTACCGATTGCAAATATAGTTATGAAAATAAATTAAAATTGTATTGAGCTTAATTATTATTAAAAAAAAAAGTGGAGGAAATGGGTTCTTTGATCCACCCAAGTGCAGGGGTGGCACCACCTTAAGGCCAGGGTGGTCTTAGGACCACTCTGACCTGAATTTTTTTATATATATATATAATGATTTAAAAAAATTATTTGTCTACCCTTAAAAAAAAAATTTGGAAACACCCTCAGTTTTTTTTTATGTCAATAAAATTAAATTTTGCTCCATAATTTGTTCTACATTCAGTGGATGAATGATTACTTGATTGTGTACATTAAAAGAGATGCAGCTTGTAGTATTGATAATAAGATTATCATCCACCGATTTCAAAATATAAAAACTAGTATAAGACAATTGTAAACTTTATGTATTTGCTTGTTTTTTTTTATTATTGTTGTTGTCAATATATGAATTTCTCTTTTTATTAGATTGTTTTTTTATTGTTGTTTTTTTTTTTTTATGTATTTGATAATGAGACTATCATGCACCAATTTCAAAATATAAAAACTCGTATAAGGAAATTGTAAACTTTATGTATTTGCTTGTTTTTTTATTGTTGTTGTTGCCAATATATGAATTTTTCTTTTTATTAGATTGTATAATTTATATTTTTTAAGGAATATCCTAAGAAAAATTCATAGAATCGCCGCTGCCCAAGTGTTAGAAGCCTTTTTTTTTTATTTTTTTAACATTTTACAATAGGGAATTTTACATAAGTTATGCTCTTAGAAGTTTATTTTTATCTATATATATATATATATATATATATATATGGAAACAAGCTTTTTCAAGTTTCAACTAATGAAAAAAGCAAAAAATATTGATCCAGAGCCGGCTTTAGACCTAGGTCTAAAGCCCCACTTGTCCCAAAATTTACAAAGGTGTCTAAGGCCCTATTAAATAAATAAGAGGCCTTCAAAAATGTAAAAAAAGAAAAAAAAAAGAAAAAAAGAAAAAAAAAAGAGCTGCCAAAATTTTAGAATAATAATTATTTTTAAGAAAAAACTATGAGTGGGTTTTACATTCTTTTCCCATCTCCAAAAATGTCCAAAATATATACTGAGATAATAGAAATCTAGCCTGACTAAAACCATAAATTATATTACCAAAAATGTTATGACTATGCTAAATAATTATTAATAATTAATTTCCCTAGCAACTTGTAAAAGATATGTTAATAAAACTTAAACACAAAAATTTAATTAGCAATTTTTCATATAAAATAATAATAATATAGAAAGCTAAATAAATTATATTTAATTAATTTTTAAATATTTTTAAAAAATACACTGAAGTTTTTTTGTATGTACTTAAAATGTATTGAGTTGGTTCTATACTAATTACTGAGACCATTTTAAATTTTTAAGCCTATTATACTCTAATGTATAATTTTTAAATTATTTAAGAAAAAAATTGATTTAAAACTTTTAAAAAATTTAATTTAAATTATATTATAATTTAAAATATAATTTCACATGATTTAATGAAAAAACTATATTTTAATATAAATATATATAAAACTGATTTGATGATTTATTTTATATAAAAATTTAGGTTATGCTAATTAAGTTCTTGTGGATTTTCACTTCTTTTATTTATCAAATTATTTTATATTCCCTAGAATCTATATAACTCTTCTTTCTTGCTTTTTTTTTGGGATTTGAAAGAAAGGTCAGCTCATGATTTCTATTGTATTTTTAAAATAAATTAAGGTGCTTATTTTGTACTTCTTCCTTAATTTTTCTCATGTTATAATCCTTTTCCTACGGAGTCTACTTTCTTCTAGCTCGGGCCGCACGGCCCACAAATAAAAAATGAAGGATTTTTTTTTTAAGAAATAAAGGATTATTTTATTAATAATATATACACTCATTAATTAATAATTATATATTAAAAAATATTAGGAATGAAGAAATCATGCAATCAAAATATGGAAAATAAATATTAGAAATTTTGTATATATGACAATTAAATTTCTGGTTTTTATTTTTTATTTGTTTGGTTATTTAAACAATTAATTTTTTTAAGAGTTAATTTTAGTTTCAATTTTTTAATCTTGGGCTCTTCTTGGACTAAATCTTAGCTCAGCCATTGACGAGCAGTAGGCCAGTAGCAGTACATGTACGTTCGTAGAACCAAATTTTTTATCATATATATCATAATTAGATTAGATTTAAAACCAAAAAAGAATAATTAGATTTCAATTTTTTATAAGCTTAGCTTATAATATATTAGATTTTTTTTTTTTTTTAAAAAGGAATTTTAATCAATGGTATTCACTTTTGATGATAATTCTTTAAATTTTACAAATTAAACTAACTGATACGTACTATAATATATTAGATTAGATATGATATGATGCATGAAATTATATTCCAAACTCAGCAAAAAAAGAAATTATATCCCGAAAGAGAAATATATACCTTATCCTTTTGATCAACGGGCAGAACATTTCTGCCGAAGAAAGATCCTTCACTGCCTGCACCTTCATTGAAGGGATCATTAAATTCTCCATCAGCTGTCCTGAATGGATGATCCACGGGGCTAAACCGAATGCCGACCGGAGATCTACCGACCTTGAACAAGTTGTACTCATTGTGAAGGTGCCGGCGAATAGCCAGATACAAGATACCAAAGATCACTGGTAACCGGGACCATATGCCCGACTTGTCAATGGAGTGCACAATCTGCATGCATGAAAATATATATGAATGATAACAAGAAAAGTTCACTAAATTAAGGTGTGCTTGAAACAATAACATGGCAGTAGAGATAAGCCAAAATAAGCTTGACAAGGAGCATGGGATTTTACAAGGAAGAGGGAAGCATCTGTGAGAGTCATCTTAGCAACAGCTTCATGGAAGTCTTTGTGGATGAATTGATGGAAAGGTGCAGATAGGAGAGCCTTAAGTGACGACATTATTACAGACAACATATAGTCTATCTTTCCCTGTTTACTCGTTTATAATTAATCAGAACTTGGGCATCTATATATTATGGAGAGCAACTCTCATAAGGGCCACATGACACGCCATAGAGTTTGCCTTAAGATATGAGCAGAAAACCAAGAATGGGAGAACATTCGTGCATGTGAAGTGACACCATAAGTGACAGCCTATTCTAAATATAAAAACCGTTTGCTTGAATTATTCCTTCAAGCAGGGGCGGAGCCAGGAATTTTTGTTTGGGGGGGCCAAGTGCGAAGCTAATATATTTATCAAGACAACTTCCACACACATATATATACACATATGCGCGCTTTTTTATTATATATACATACTTTTTATTTGATAAGTTATATATATATATATAAATATATATATATATATACAAAGAAAAAAGGAGTTTAGTATTTTCAATCAAAATTATTTTTGACGGCGATCTTTTATAAATTAAAATTCATTTTTTCCACTTTCATAGTCATATTTTTAAAAAGTTTCATTTTAAATACAAATTATCAAATTTTATGCTAAAGTAAGTAAAAAATCTTTCCATTGAATTAATGAAATTTTCAAAAACATGAATGATCCAAAACTTAGAGAAATAAGTTAGGCTCCAAACATATTTAAAGCTACATTGTTTTAACTCATATTATATGACAACTAAAGACACATTTCATGTGTAGTTTTAGTAACAAAATTTTTTTAATGAGTCAATGACTTGTTAATCGTCACATAACGGGTTGAAAAAAATAGATTCAAATATGTTTGATACCAAACTTTATCAAATATTTAACAGATATAACAATAAAAAATAGAATTGCAAAAAATAAAGTTATATCTCTATAACTATTAGACCAATTATTTTTTTTAAGAGCATTATTGGACTAATTCAAATATTTGGGGGGGCCAACTCTTATTTTTGTAGACTAAATTTTAAAAATATTAAAATAATTATATATATATATATATATATATTTAAAAAAATTTCAGAATTTTGGGGGGGCCATGGCCCCCCACCCTTATACATGCCTCCGCCCCTGCCTTCAAGGTTCAAGGTCGAAACTCCAAAGGTACATTGAATTTCAAGATATCCCTGAAAATAGTGTTACAATTAAACGTTGTAATGAAGTCAGGGGCGGCGCCACTGAATGAAGTCCTTCTATTTGTTTGCTTAATCAAAACTTAAGGTGTATCATCTTGATTTTTTGCGGTAATTGATGTAACTAATAGAAGAGTAGTGTTTATTTGAAAGTCACGATTTTTAATACTTTTAGAAATGTGAGTAATTTTAAAAATAGTTTGTATGTAACAATTTTTATCCTTTAACAAAAGTCAGCGTAAATATTTGCAGAGTTACTTCATGGAAAAGTCATGATGTGGCAATTTCTTTATTTTTATTTTTTTTATATATAACTTATTTATGTCATATTTTATTAATTTTTAATATAAATAAACTTTTAAAAAAAAAAAACCCTTTTTTTTTACATATATATATATATACTAGTATTATGTCCATGTGATGCACTGCTTAATAAAAGAATTATATATAAATTTTAAAAAAATATACATTTTTTTATAATATAATTAAATTCAATAACAAATAAAATAGTAAAAATATTTTAATGATTATGGCAAGTTTTAAATTTCTAAAAGTTTTTAGTAGTTAACAGGCCGAGCTTTGCATGGTTTTGGTCATAAACTTATAACATGAATAATTTTATTGAGAAACACTAATTAATGATTGAAGAGAAATGTTATACCCAGTCAGACTAAGACATAACTTTTACTTATTCAAATAACAATTAAGGTGAAGTAGGATGAGGAACAACAAATAATAATTATAACATACCAGCATACTAACATTTATGTTTAATTATAATGAAGCGTTTGCATCTCAAAGTATCAAATTAATATTAACACTAAACATGCTAAGATGTTTATGTTAATTAATGTAAATAAGCATAAAATTAATATCAACATCTAATACCTTACTATTGCATGAATTATGATTACAATTAACCTAATATTTTTACTTTAACCCCAAGCAATCATCCCGAATTTACAAATTAAAACTACCCAAATTTATAAAATTAAAAAAAAAAATTGAAAGCAAAATTCACAATAACACACACATAAATATATAGACACAAAAAAACTCTGAATTCAATAATTAGAAACAATATTAATTTCTAAACATTAAAAAAAAATCTGGAATTAGAGTTAAAGTAAAGATACTTATATGAAAATTGAATTAACTTTGACAACAAGGGGGAGGCAACGAAGTCATAGAGATTTCACATAACCTTAAATATCCATTGTTTTTACAGCACCCTTTTTATATTTAATTGATTTTCTGTCTCCATTCTTTGTGGAGTGATGTTCATTATCATGGTTTTGGATGCTCAAATCTTGGTATCATGGTTACCTGTGGGATCTACACATGATGGAAAACAAATCTTTCAAAAAGTGAATAAGATTTTTGTTAAAATTAATCTGTTAGTTTTCATGGAAGATATACAATTGATTCTGAAGACCATAATAAGCATATAAATTATATCAAAGTTAACAAAAATAACTTAAACAAAAGGCAACCCGCACACAAAACATATTCAATTTAATGGAAAAAAAATAAAGAAGGGAATTTTATGAAAAAAAAAAAAGAAGAAGAAGGAAAATACATACATGCAAGTTTCATAGGTAAGGTAAGTATGAGAATGAAAGAATACATCAAGAAACCATACTGTAGGAAAAGGGAAAAATATACCAAACCGTATATATACCCCCACTTTTATATTAGATAATTTTAAGTTGTGAAGAAATTGATAGCTTGACATGAACAGAAAGAAAAAGGAGTTTACATAATTAAGAAGTTTACTTTAATTACATATTAGTTTTTTTTTTTTTTTTTTACTTTATCCAAAAAAATAGTTAATGTTATTAGATTGTTATTAGAATTTTTTTTTTTTTTTAGTTTACTTTAAAGTTAATAAATATTGGCTATTTTTTTTATTCCAAAAGAAAAACATTTTGATAAGAAAAAATAATAATTTTAAATTTGTTACTTTATTATAAGGAAATAGATGATGTAAGACAACTGTTTATCCAAAAAAAATACTACCGTTAGCTAGTAAAATTGTTATTTAAAAAAAAAAAAAAGTTCATTAGAATACTTATTGTTACTTTATCCAAAGAAGTTGATAAAAAATTTAAAAAAAAATGTTTTTATCCTAAAAACTTTTTTTTTTTTTTAAAAGAAATAGATAAGTCATCTTTATTAAGGTAAGTTTGACTGAAAAACATCACTCAAATCTTGTGGTAGCTCTTCTAACCACAAATCGGTATCAATAGCTAAAACTGCTCTTTTAGCAAGGGAGTGGGCCAATCTATTCCCCCCCCCCCCCCCCGGCGGATCCGGATCCTCTCCATTTCCCTTTGAAATGGAGAGGGTCCAGTACACGGACAAGATTTCTTTGAAAATTATCAACGTTCAAAAATGTGCCACGTCATTTAAAATGTTAAAACATACTTAATTGGGGTTCAACTTCTTTAACTCAACCGGACAAAGACAAACCACAGTCTCTCTCACCAAACCCATCTGAATATTTCAAACTCTCTTTCTCAGATCAACAGAAATTCGACCAAAAACCATAGCCACCTCCACCATAGCAAACCCATCTCCACCACCACCACCATCAAACCCACACATCCCATAACAAAAAATAAGCCACAAATCAAAAGCAACCACCATCGGCTACCCACAACAAAAAATCAAAGCAAAAAAGGAAACCCCAGCAACCCCACTCCACCGCTGCACTACACACCACCACCACTAGTAAACCCACCGCCAAAAAAAAAAATCATAGACCTAGTAAACCAACACCACCACAGACCACCATAGACCCACCACGCAAAATACCCATACCAAACCCACCACCATAGCACCACGTTGAAAATCGGGGCTAGGGAGGACGATGCGCCGGGTTCTACTCACGTTATCCTTTTCGATTCTCTGGACAAAGTCTACAGGGGACATGGAAGCTCTGCGAATGGCGGAGGTGACGGCAGAGGCAGAGGAAGCCATGGATTCATCTTCAGCTTCTTTGTCGTCTTGATTGTCGTCGTGGTGGGACACGTGGCGGAGAGTGTAGGGGTTGTTAGGCTTTGCGACGGAAGAGGACGAGGAAGAGGAAGAGGAAGTGTGAGAGAAGAGAAGGAAGGAGCGTCTGTGAGAGTGAGAGTGAGTGTTGATCTGAGAAAGAGAGTTTGAAATATTCAGATGGGTTTGGTGAGAGAGACTGTAGTTTGTCTTTGTCCAGTTGAGTTAAAGAAGTTGAACCCCAATTAAATATGTTTTAACATTTTAAATGACGTGGCACGTTTTTTAGCGTTGATAATTTTCAAAGAAATCTTGTTCGTATACTGGACCCTCTCCATTTCAAAGGGAAATGGAGAGGATCCGGATCCCCCCCCACCCCTAACAAGTATGAGAAAAATTGCAAAACTGCATACAGGAACCTATCCGCTTAATATCATCAATAATATGACCCAGCCACGATCTGTCATGCTTCTCTGGTTATTGATAGCTTGTATGACCTTTTGAGAATCACCTTCCACCTCCACTTGTGAGATACTAATTTCTTGAGCAAAAATAAGAGCTCACCTTGTTGCCAATGCTTCAACCATGTCTACCGTACTGGGCAGTGGGATTTGCTGGCCAAGGGCGGCAATGATCATCCCTAGCTCGTCGGATAACTATTTCCAGACCAGCAAGAGCCAAGTTCTCAAAAATGGCTCCATCAAAATTAATCTTGAACAAACCCGCAGTAGGTGGCTTCCAAGGCACCACCTCATGTGGAACCGCGAACCGCTTGGTGGGGCTCTGCACATCCTTGAACTCCTGCAGCAATTCCTTAGCTTTCTTGACCGTGTCTCCTACATCCCATACTTGCTATTTTACTCTCATTTTGTTGCAGCGAGTCCAGATACTCCAAGCGACCATGGAAAACAGAGCAGCAGTGTTTAAAGAAGTTTCAGTGAGTATAAAAGATACCAGGTCACCAAAACTTCTAAAAACTCTTGCACATGGGAAACTGAAAGTCGGGTCCAAGAGCCACACACACTTGGCATGGTCACATAGCCACAGGTAGTGTAGCACATCTTCTGGGTGCTCCTCGCATAGGCTACAGCTGTTGTCGTGTGGATATGCATAGCACAGAGGTTGAAATTTGTTGGTAATGACTCAAACGACGCACGCCACAAGAAGTGTCTAACTTTGTTGGGCACCTTAAGCTTCCAAATGCCATTCCACAAGTGCTTGCCAGCTTCAGGGTTGGAAGAACCAACTTAGGCTTGAAGAGTTTCAGTAGCCAAAAGCTGATAAGCGCTTTTGACCGAGTACATTCCATCCGATGTTCTAGGCCAAATGAGTAAATCCTCCTCCATGTGTAGACTAACAGGAATACTCTTAATGCACTCCGCTTCCCATGGAAAAAAAAAAAAATCTAATTTATAAGCTCCAAATTCCGTGCCTTCGTTCTAGAAATAAATAGATCCTTGACTACCTTCAGCGACGGGTCTGCTGAGGAGATAAGACCTATCCACCCCCAGATGAATCTACCCAACGACTATTCCATATGTCTATTGTAGACCCATCCCCCACTCTCCATTTAGCTCCCTTGCGAATAACCTCTCTTACCTGCATAATGCTCTTCCATGCAAAGGAACTTCGAGGGTTGATCTCAACCACCAAGATGCTCACAATAGGAAAATAATTTGACTTAAAAACTTTGTAAAGCAGTGTGTCCTTCTTGTGGTAGAGCCTCCACACCTGTTATCCAAGAAGTACATCATTAAAGTGTCTTAGATCTCGGAACCCCATTCCACCAAGGGATTTTGAGGAGCAAAGAGTGCTCCATTTTACCCATTGCATCTTCCTTGCATTATCTTGATGCCCCACCAAAACTTGTGAATCATTGCTTCAATGTCTTTAATCAAACCAATTGGCAAATGAAACACACTCATGGAATAGGTAGGGATGGATTGGATCACCACCTTGATCATCACTTCATTTCCTGTTTGTGAAAGCAACCTCCCCTTCCAACCTTGCATCTTGCTCCAAATTCTCTCCTTAATCTGATTGAAACATGCTTTTTTTTGCCTCCCCACAAAAGACGACAAACCCAAATATTTTGTTGGAGATATTACACAAAGTAATAATGGAAGAAAAAGGTTAACACTAAAGACAAACAGAAAATAGATAACTTAGAGGCACTATATCGTTTTTCTTAGACAATATTTGCCCCCCACACTTTTGTTGCTAAAGGGTTATCGAAAATTTGTCTCTAGGATACAACTAAGATGTTGGGTTTTACAAATAGTAATTCTGGAGAATAACCATAAGATTTCTTGTATTTCTCTCAAACTTATTCTTTTGTGGACTTAGTTATTTATACCTATAGGGTTATGTTTCATGAAAAGGCACGTATGGAGAGTTAGTTATTTTTCAAAGTGAACATAAACCTTTATTCATGAAAAGATATGTATGGAGAGTTAGTTATTTTTTCATAAAACGGTTAACAAAGATTGAAACATCTTCAACCTTTTTGAATAGTCATCAAAAATTATGTAGAAAATTCCAGAAAATTCTAGAAAATTCATATTTTTGAATTTTCACTTAGAAAATTCCAGAACTTGAATTTTAATTTTATGAAACCATATTCTTCAAACTCAAATATTATTATTACAACATATCCTTGTATATACCTATATATACAACAATCCCCCACTAGGTTGTAATAATATATGTCTCACTTGATTGATATCTTATCATGCATAATGGAGGATGTCTTTCAACTTAAACCTCCCTTTAGTGTAATTGCTTGGTGCTTAAACCAAAACTCTTATATGTTGAAATCGGAAACAACACACACATGAGAATACCCACAACACATTTAGAAATCCACTGTTGTTAGCACTATCATGGCCTTGTGCTCTTCCTAGTTTAGTGAACATTTACAAGAGAAAACCCTTTACTCTTGCTAGAAGCGGCACCACTTCTATGTTCACAAATGAGAAGTTACTTCTTATGCCCCTATTACATAGATATTAATGATTTATGAACTTCATTAAGAGTTTAAAACTCATCCTCAATTTCATCGTAACAGTTTACACTAATCCATCCTGAATGAGACACAAATTTAGTGCTCTTACTAACCATGTATCAATAGCTTGTTGTTACCATTTAACCTCCTAGATATAATCAGTTCGAGGTTGGGTTTCCACTATTGATGATTCTCTTAAAAGAAGGGTTTTAGTCACATTCCAATGGCTGTTATCCTTACCAAGTCTTGAGACACACTTCGGTAAATGACCTATTTTATATATAGAACTACGTAAGCAACGGACTAGTCCAACCACATTTGACTTGCCTTATGTATTCTTGTCTTGGACATTTAAGTCTAAGTTCATATTGTATACAACTCATGTATACCATATGCTTTGTGGTTTTGCAACTACAGTATAAGGAATGGCTTACTATGGTCATGGTCACGACACTTTATCAAAACCTTAACCATTTTCTTTCCTTGCCCGTTACCATTATAATCAATGCTCTCAATTTAATTCTATAGTAGAATAATAAATACACCTTATTTCTTTAATGCTTACACATAACATCTCCACATGTAATGATTATCTAACTAGACATAGATATTATCACTCACGTCATTAATAAAATTAAACTTGAATATTCTATATTATAGATATTCATCACAATTATGTGCTTTCTAGTGGTCAACCTCAAGTTTTAAAAATTTTGAAAGTCTACATACTGTGAAGGCAATGTCTAGTTTAGTTTCATACATGATACGCAATATGTACTTAATTCACTAGCAAACTCAAGCTATGCATCCGCCCTTCCAGTAATTTCTTTATTTATTTTTGGAATCAGAGTGTCTTTGCCTCTTTAAAGATATTTAAATCTAAGAAACAAGTTATCAACAATAATCTCAACACAATGAGATAACACAGTTCCTAATAGAATGAGAAATCACTAATCTCAACACAATGAGATTACTCAAATCTCAACAAAATGAGATAACATAAATCTCAAAATAGTGCACATCTCCACTATATATATATATATATATATATATATATTTACTTGATTCTCATTCATAAAAGACTTTCATTTAATTAATTAGGGAAGTACAAACCCGCAAGTCTTTCAAGCAAACTTTCTTACCAAAATCACTTTTAAGAAAGTTACTTCATATCTATATGATGCATACTCAAATTATATGTGGAGACATAATCCAATATTTCATTATTGATCCTTGAATATTTAATTAATGAACTCACTTGTACTCTCTTTATTTCACAAAGAGGTACTTTCAAAATAGTATCACAATATGTGCTATTTTAAACTCGAGCCATCTATCACACATGGCAGAATTTAATCACAATGAATTTAATATCCCTCGATGTTAATTCTCAATACCTTTAACAAGCATATCTTTGATGCATATTAGCATTCTTATGAGTTCATGACTCATTTATGGGTTATACCCCCACACTTTTTGGATATCATAATTCTACAATTTGAGTTTTTAAACCCCACAATTTGGGTTCTCAACCATTCCAAAATTCACATATATACACACACTGTAATTACATATAACAAAAATGTAATAATAGAATATAGTGAATTTATTTAAAATTATATGAATGGTGTTAAAGATATCAAACTAATATCACAAATAGTTATTAGTGTATAGATATCAAAATCTATCTTTTCCCTTTGTTTCAAACATTTTACTATTAACCTTAGACCAAAATATTTATAATTTATTCTAATACCCACTCACAATCGATTAGTTTAGAAACTAGAGGTAGATCCATTAAGACTGAATTATTAATAAATAATATTGAGTCTATCTCATCATTAATAACTTTTATAATAAAAAGCTACATCTTTTAGAAGTACAAAACTTTCTCAAAATTTAGTATCACTCCCCTCAAAGAATACTATGGGTATTTAATTAGGACTACACTTTTATTACCTTTAACAAAGTAAACAAGAGTTTCACATGAAATAAAATTTGGATTAAAATCTTTTTTATTTCTCACACTTTGACACCACCTTTGTTCACTTAGTGAACCACATTTAAATCTTTAATATCACTTAATGTGATATTTAACATTAGAGTCAATTACTCGTGTTTAAGTAGGTATCAGGATATCCTTGAAATCATCTTTGAATTTCAACTCAATAAGTTCAATATCCTTTGATTTCAATCTTATATTAGTCATTAAGTCTAATAAATACATATCTTCGAATTTACTCAAAACCTACATATACACTTTATATAGCTCTTTGACTAATTAGTCCTCTTTGGTCTATCATTTACAAAAGGTTAAACATCCCCACAGTTTAAAACTAATGATGCCGTAAATCTCACCAGTGAGAAGCACTATCCTAACGCTCAAATGAATCACCTACAAAGAGAAGAAAACAAAAAAGATCTTGCAGAAGGCACCGGTGTGGTACCGGCCAAATACCCTCCGAAGGTCAAGTTAGAAATATTCTCACAACTCTAGAGTGCTAGAGAGGGGTCTATTATGCGTACCTTGATGCGAGAGGGTATTGGGGCTTTTATAGTAGTGAGGTCTTGCCTCCCTTCCTTGTAACCCAAGTTCTTTCCTTATAGGACTCTTCTTTGAGGAATCCGAAACGTGGTGGACAAGTTATTCTTCCATGGAGAACTCTTTGCTTTAAGGTGCTCCTTCAAGAATCTTCCAATGCTTTGCCCTATTCTTATTGGGTCCTTATTTTATGAGGGGTTCTATGCAAAGGATGGGATCGACTTTCCTTTAGCCCATGGACATAGATCTGTTACGCCCACTCGTCAAGGCCCGTCATGCCTTATCTTCTTTTTTATCCTCTTCAATTGCCCCCTTCACCCCATTTGGTCTATTGCCATCTGCAGAAAGGGATCAACTGGGGTGACGGTCAAATAAATTCATGCTGACGGTTCTATGGTCATGGGTTGACGGTTGAGACAAGACATGAACGGTGACAAATTTTAGCTTAGATGACGATCGTAAATGCTGAGCGGACGGTGTCACAATTAACAAGGTGACGGTCTGAAATCTCTAGCTGATGGTGACGAGGATCCTTGGATGACGGTTCGTGGAGTATGAGGTCGTCAGTGGTATAGAGTTCTGACAAGCTATCCAGAGGCATTTATGGCGTTCGACACGTGTCGTTCGTCGATTGGCTTGTATCTCGGATCGAAGCGTCGCTTTGTCTTCCGTGCACTCCATCTATAAAAACCAACACCCTTCTCCTCATTTCCTTGCTTTTCGTTGAAAATACATTGTCAGAGCAAGTCTATCAATTGTCAGAGATCCGTCCGTTCAACTCCTTCAGCACAAAATCTCATCCGCTCACTCTTTTCCTCGGTAAGTGATTCCATCCATTCAATTTGCTTCTATTTCAGCTTTTATTCTTCATCTGGTAAAAATTTAAGTTTTTTGCACTCGTCAGTCTTAGCTTTTGTCACTACGTGTAGGCAATGTCTAGTGCATCAAGTAACTAGTCGTTCATCCACGACGGGGCGAGTTACGAGGAATTGTACCCGTTAGGTTATAGAGATCCAAACGAACTAAGCGAGAGGAGTCCGTCTGCCGCTTCCCTGTCCTCAAAAAATGAGGATATGGAGTTGGCTGAACCAGAGGAAGGTTCTGATGACGGTGAACAAAGAATTAAGTCGGTCGTAGGTACTGACGGACTTAGGGAGTTCGTCATGCTGCCAGAGTGGACGGTCAATAACTTTACGTCCACGATCAAGGAGGCACATTTTAAAACACTTAGAGAAAACTACCAAATACCCAACTACATCCCTATTCGTCTACCTTACAAGTCAGAAAAATGCTACTATGACGGGGTGGATGATGTAAGGGTGTACGAACAAGTGCTCAAGGCTGGTCTTAGGTTCCCCTTGAACTCTTTAAAGCGAGAACTTCTCCAGTAACTGGGTTTGTCCATGAACCAGATATCCCCGAATGCCTGGAGGGTTTTTATAGCGATGGAGGTCCTGTACGAAGCTATGTCTGACGGTGCCAGATCGTTGACAGTATGGGAATTCCTCCATTGCTACCGTCGAGATGAAATTGATAAGTCAAAGGGAATGTACAGTTTTGTCCCTAGGAAATCCGTCCTTAAAGTTATTTATGAAACCCCAGACTCCAACTGCGACTGGAAGAGCCGTTACTTCTTCCTGGAGGGCGACGATTGGATGTGTCACCCAGGGGAGACGGACTATATGCCAGTTAACAAGACTTGAGGGATATTGGATCCGTCCGGTATATATATATCCATGACGTTGCGTATGTGCTTTATTGCTTTCTTTAATACTTTTATGACTGTCCTGATTGCTCTGTCTCTTTGTTTTTTACAGTACGACGGCGCCCCCAAGTAGATATCGAGAAGTACAACTTTCTTGAAAGAATTTTTGCAAAATCTAAACCAGAGGAACGGATGTGGGCTAAGATTGTGAACCTCAACACCGTCCATTGGTATTGTGACGGACCTGAACCCACTCCGGCGGCAATTAAGTACGAGGAGCGCACCCGTCAGTGTAAGTCCGTCAACCTCCACCTTTAGTTTGATGGTTTTTCTGCAAACTTACCTGTCTACTTTTCAGAAATGGAAGACACGAAAAGAAGGGCAGCCATAAGAGTTCAGGCCGTGAAGAGGAAAGAAACGGACGAGGGCACCATGGGGACGGGCTCAAGCAAGCCTTCAGCAAAAAAGAGACCGTTGCCCAAGGGAGATTGGGCACCCAAAAAGAAGAAGGTTTCGACGGAGCCCATCATTGGTCTAATGGCGGAGGGTAACAAGACAGTGACCCCGGCCAAACATGGGGGTGGCAAAGGTCTCATGGTTCCTCCACCGGGCAGTCAAAAGAAACCGCCTGTCTTACTCTGTGAGGATCCAAAATACGCTTTGGAGAAGCTTTCTTCAATTATTGGCAGCGAGGACTATGAAGACCTTGGAAACCACTCGACAGAGGCTATGGGGGAGACGGGCCTCTTTAGCATTGCCTAGGTAAGAGTCCGTCGTAATCTTATGCTTGGATGGTATTATAACTCCCTTTTTTAATCAAACTCCCTTTTTTCTTCAGGCCATGCTCATGACTAAGGGATTGATGGAACGATCTCTCCATCACGAGATGACGCTCAGATGGGTCCTCGAAAAGGCCAAGCTGGCGGAGGAGGAACTGTTTGAGCTGAGGAACTGGAAGGTGGTAATGGAGTAAAAGCTTAAGCTTGTAGAATGGGTAAGAGATGAATATCAGAAGATGACGAAGGAGCTGAAGAAGGTCTTGGAGGACAAGGAGAATGACCTTCGTCATGCCAAAGAAGCAGCCGTTCTTGAATATCGTGACTCCGATGCCCTATTATCAGAGCTCGAAGTCTCATATAACGACAGTTTCAATGACGCACTCTGTCAAGCCAAGGTCTTGTATCCAAAGCTTGACTTTTCATTCGTCAACATCATCGTTCCGGAGGCTACGTCTGTTCATCCCGAGTAGTTAGATGATACGAATGAGCTTTTTGGGGAGGAAGTGCCCATCTCTGTCGCCCCTGAGATCCCGACGGTTGAAGGAGGAGAAGCCCATGAAGCCAAAGACTCTGCTGCTCCTGATGTTTAATAAATTTTTATTTATTTTGTTCAAGTATTTTGAGAACAATTTGGTTTTGCCCATTGTGTACCGGGTTAAGTTGTATCCATTTTGTAGACATTTCACTTTATTTAAGCCTTTCATTAATGCATCTTAACCATCTTATTGACGATGAGTCCGTTCACTTTATTAAAAATGTTCACGGGCAATTTGTTTTGTAGGACCCATTCTCTTTAAATAGTGTAGACTTAAGGGTTCGTCCACTTTTGTGGGCTAAATATTGGCCTCTTCTGAGGTCCGTCTACTTTGATGGTTTAAATAGCTAATACTAGTGGCGTCCGTCCACCTTGTAGAATTGTAAAATTTTTTATCTTTGTGGAGTCCGACCACTCTATGGACTGGAATTTTGACCCTTCGTGGTCTATCCACTTTGTGGACATGATTTTTGACAATTTGTTGGGTCTGTCCACTTTATGGATTTAGATCTTGACCCTTTTGTGGAATCCATCCACGTTGTGGACTTGAGTATTGCCCTTTGTTGGGTCCGTCCAAGTTGTGGACTTATTTAATGGCCCTTGTCACTAGGTCCGTCCGCATTGTGGACTGGAGTCTTGACCCTTTATGAGGTCCGTCCACTTTGTGGATTTGTTTAAATTTTCGACCCTCGTCATTGGGTCTGTCCACATTGTGGACTATAGTCTTGACCCTTTGTGAGGTCCGTCCACTTTGTGGACTTGTTTAAATTTTCGACCCCCGTCATTGGGTCCGTCCGCATTGTGGACTAGAGTCTTAACCCTTTATGAGGTCCGTCCACTTTGTGGACTTGTTTAAATTTTCGACCCTTGTCATTGGGTCCGTCCACATTGTGGACTGTAGTCTTGACCCTTTGTGAGGTCCGTCCACTTTGTGGACTTGTTTAAATTTTCGACCCTCGTCATTGGGTCCATCAACATTGTGGACTGTAGTCTTGACCCTTTATGAGGTCTGTCCACTTTGTGGACTTGTTTAAATTTTCGACCCTCGTCATTAGGTCCGTCCGCATTGTGGACTGGAGTCTTGACCCTTTGTGAGGTCCGTCCACTTTGTGGACTTGTTTAAATTTTCGACCCTCGTCATTAGGTCCGTCAACATTGTGGACTGTAGTCTTGACCCTTTGTGAGGTCCGTCCACTTTGTGGACTTGTTTAAATTTTCGACCCCCGTCATTGGGTCTGTCCACTGATAGTAGTAATCTTATAGTAGTAATAACACATAGCATAGTCTGAATGTTCCTCCATAAAATTTAAAGATGTAGAAAAAGTACCTGCCCCCTTGGGCTTAAAAGGGTACTGAAAGTCATCGTAAAGCTTGTTCAAACAAAAATAATAAAAAATTTTATAGAAAGACTAGTAAAAATAAATAAACTGGGGAATAGGGGGAAGTCGACCATCATTTCTACTGGTAGTATCTCCGAAGGTGTTCCATGTTCCATGGGTACTGAAGCTTCCTTCCGTCCATTGTTTCGAGGTGGTATATTCCTTTCCTCTGCCATGACGTGATCCTATAAGGCCCTTCCCAATTTGGTCCAAGCTTTCCTTGTGAAGGGTCTTTAGCAGCGCCCATTACCTTCTGTAGCACCAGGTCTCCAATCTGAAAGTCTCTATGCTTGACCTTGGTGTTGTAGTGCTTTGACATGAGGTTCTGGTATCGCGCCAACCTTTGTTCTGCCGTTGCTCGGGCCTCGTCCACTAAGTCTAGCTGGAGGCGCATGGCTTCTTCGTTTTTGTCTTCCATGTAGTTCTGCACGCGATAGCTGGTAAGACCTACCTCTGCTGGGATGACCGCATCAGCTTCGTATGTAAGTCGAAATGGGATCTCTCCAGTGGGTGTCCTTGCTGTCGTCCGATATGCCCATAGTACACTTGGTAGTTTGTCAGGCCAGATACCCTTTACCCCCTCGAGCCAGGTCTTGATGATTTTTAGCAAGGTTCGGTTCGTGACTTCAACTTGTCCGTTGGCCTGCGGGTGTGCTGGAGATGAGTAGTGATTCTTAATACCTAGCTCTGTGCAGAAGTCCCTGAACGCGTCATTGTCAAATTGCTTTCTGTTGTCAAAGACAAGCACCCTCGGTATCCCATATCTGCAGATGATGTTCCTCCACACAAATATACGGATGCTCTTTTCCGTGATAGTGGCTAAGGGTTCTGCTTCCACCCACTTGGTGAAGTAGTCGATACCGACTACTAAAAATTTTAGTTGTCTAAGGGCCGTCGGGAATGAGCCCATGATGTCCAGTCCCCATTGGGTGAACGGCCAAGGGGCCATCATAGGTGTGAGTGCCTTTGATGGTTGCCTGATCAAATTACTGAATCTCTGACATTTATCACAGGCCTTGACGTAAGCCCGGGCGTCTTTAAGCATAGTGGGCCAATAGTACCCAGCTCGGATCAACTTGTGTACCAACAATAGTGCCCCCGAGTGATTTCCATAGATCCCCTCGTGAACTTCTCTCATTACATAATCTGCTTCGTCATGGCTCAAACACCTCAGGTACGGTCAAGAGAAACCTCTCTTGTATAAGACATCCCTGATTAGCACAAATCGTGAGGCTTGGACTTTCAACTTCCTTGCGGCGTCCTTCCCGTCTGGCAGAGTGCCTGACCTTAGGTATGCTATTCAAGGCGTGGTCCAACTCTCTTTGGCAGTTATTTCCTGCATTTGTGCTCCGTTATCAATAAGCGAGGAGTTTTGGATAAAAGATAATACCTGTTTGGATGCATTCATAAATTCTGTAGAAGCTGCTTTTGCAAGACGGTCGACGCATTCGTTTTCCTCCCTTGAGATTTGAACGAACTTGACTTCAAGGCCGCTGATTTAACTCTTCACTTCCTCCAGGTACTTCTTCATTCTCTCGTTTCTACACTCGTAATCGTCGTTGATCTGGCTTTCTTATTACCTGGGAATCACAATGCATGATCATATTTTCAGCACCTGCTACCTTTGAGAGATCCAACCCAACTACTAAGGCTTCATATTCGGCCTCATTGTTGGTTGTAGGGAAATGTAGCTGGATCATGCATTCGATTTTATCCCCCTCTGGTGTTTGTATAACCACACTGGCACCTCCTGAGCGCTGATTTGATGATCTGTCCGTGTGGATGCTCCATAGACTGTGTCCTTCTGCCCCCTTATCTTCTGACTGAGTATACTCAGTTATGAAGTCTGCCACTATTTTCCCTTTTACTGCAGTTCGCGGACAGTACTGCATGTAAAATTCGCTTAGCTCAATTGCCCATAAGGCCATCCTTTCGGCTGCCTCTGGGCTGCTCAATGCTCTTTTCAAAGGTTGGTCCGTCAGAACTATGATGGTATAGGCCTGAAAATATGGTTTGAGCTTCCGCGCAGCCGTTACAAGTGCAAAGGCCAACTTCTCCATCCTGGGGTATCTTTCTTCCGCTCCTCGGAATGCCCTGCTTATAAAATAGACGGGTCGTTTTGAGCCTTCCTCATCTCTTACTAAGGCCGTGCTAACTGCTGCTTGCGAGACCACTATGTAGAGATATAGTTCTTCTCCTGGCATGGACGGGCTGAGTAGTGGTGGGGACGAAAGGTATTTCTTCAAGTCCTCGAATGCCTTCTGGCATTCGTCCGTCCACTCAAAAGATTTTTTCAATACTTGGAAGAAAGGCAGACACTTATCCGTTGCTTTGGAGACGAACCTGTTTAAGGCCGCAACTTTTCCGTTCAAGCTTTGCACTGCTTTCACTGTCCTCGGGGGTTCTAGCTCTAATATGGCCCGCACTTTCTCCGGGTTGACCTCTATACCTCTTTGGGACACCATGAAGCCCAAGAATTTCCCGGTTGTCACCCCGAACACGTACTTGCTTGGATTCAGCTTCATGTTATATGATCGAAGGGTGTTGAATGTCTCCTGGAGGTCGTTCAAGTGGTCGCTCTCGCTCACACTCTTCACTAGCATGTCATCAACATAGACTTGGACGTTCCTTCCAAGTTGGTGCGCGAACATTTTATTTATTAATCTCTGGTATGTTGCTCCTGCGTTCTTGAGTCCGAACGGCTTCGCCTTGTAGCAAAAAAGTCCCTGACTGGTGACGAAAGAGGTTTTCTCTTGATCCTCTTCTTTCATTTTGATATGATTGTAGCATGAGAAAGCATCTATGAAACTTAGGAGCTCGTGTCTGGCTGTCGAGTCTACCAAGGTATCTATCTGAGGGAGTGGATAGCTGTCTTTCGGGCACGCCCTATTGAGATCCGTGAAATCAACACACATCCTCCACTTTCCATTAGGCTTCTTGACCATGACCACGTTTGCTAACCAGTCGGGGTAATATACCTCTCGGATAAAACCAGCTTCTAGTAGTTTCCTAACCTCTTTCGCTATTGTTTTGTCTCGCTCTTGTGCAAACACCCGTTTTTTCTGTCGGATTGGCGAGGATGCCGGGTTAACATTCAGTCTGTGGACTATAATCGACGGGTCGATCCCTGGCATGTCTTCATGACTCCACGCGAATACATCCTGATTCATCCTTAGGAAACCTGCTAGGTCTTGACGTATCAACGGGCTGGCCAAAGTTCCCATTCTGGTCCTCCGTTCAGGTCTTGATTCATCGAGGATTATTTCTTCCAACTCCTCAACCGGTTCTACCGCGGTCCGCTGTTCTCCTATATACATGGTTTGTTGATAATCCTCCAATTCCAGCATGGCGATGTAACACTTGCGGGCGGCCACCTGGTCTACTCATAACTCTCCAATCCTGTATTCTGTCGGGAATTTGATCATTAGGTGGTATGTTGACGTTGCCGCTTTCCAAGAGTTTAGCGTCGGTCGCCCGAGGATACCGTTATAAGCGGACGAACAGTCGACCACATGGAAAGTTACATCCTTAGTGATTTATTGCGGATAGTCGTCGACTGTCACTAAGAGCGTGATAGATCCTACCGGGAGTACCCTTGTTCCTCCAAAGCCAACCAGCGGAACATTCGTTGGTATCAGTCGTGCTCTGTTAATTCCCATCTGCTGGAACGCTAGTTAGTATAGGATGTCTGCTGAGCTGCCGTTGTCGACCAGCATTCGATGCACATTGTAGTCTCCTACCCGTACGCTGACGACGAGTGCATCATCGTGTGGGTGATGGAGACGCCTTACGTCTTCCTCTGAAAATCCAATGACCGGGTTTTCCCTCCGTGCTATCTTGGGTATCGAGCCTATTAGCTGGACATTCTGGACCATCCTGAGGTAGGTCTTTCGAGCCTTTTTGGACGATCCTGTAGTTGCGGTCCCTCCTATTATCATCCTTATGTCTCCAATGGGGGGTCTTGGATGGTCATTTTCCTGTCGAGGGGCTTGTTCCTGAGGATGTGTATCCGTTCTCTCCTTACTGACAAATTTCTGTAGCTTCCCTTCTCTGATGAGGGCCTCGATTTGCTGCTTTAAATCATAGCAATCCGCAGTATCATGGCCGTGGTCACAGTGGAAACGGCAATACTTGTTTCTTGATCGCTTGGTTGGATCGCTCTTCAACTTTCCTGGAAACGTTAGTGCCCCTTCATCCTTGATCTGCATTAGGACTTGGTCTAACGGGATGTTCAGGGGAGTGAAACTTGTAAACCTTCCCCCTGGGGGCTTGGAACGCCTTTCATCCCATCTGTCTCCTGTCCTTGTTTTTTTCCTCCCTTGGTCCTGGCGTGCATCTTCTAGTCTCTCTCTTTTTCTGGGTTTGTCTTCCTTGGCTAGTAGTGCTTCCTCCGAATTCTTGTATTTTGTAGCCCTGTAGAGCACCTCAGACATGGTCTTCGGGTTGTTCTTATATAGAGAGAACAAGAATTTTCCCTTCCGCAAGCCATTGGTGAAGGCCGCCACCAGAATCTTGTTGTCGGCCTCATCAATCGAAAGCGCTTCTTTGTTGAATCGAGTTATGTACGACCTCAGCGTCTCGTCCTTCCGCTGCTTAATGCTCATTAAGCATGCTGTAGATTTCTTGTACCTGTGCCCCCCAATGAAGTGCGAGGTGAACTGGGCACTTAGTTCTTTGAAGGTGTTGATTGAATTTGGCGTTAATCTGCTGAACTAGATTCTTGCTGCGCCCTTCAGCGTTGTAGGGAAGGCCCTACATATGATCTCGTCTGGTACTCCCTGGAGGTGCATCAGGGTTTTGAAGGTTTCCAGATGATCGAGTGGGTCCTTGACCCCATCGTAGCTCTTAATCTGCGGCATTCGAAATTTCTGTGGTAGTGGACAGGAATTGACGGGTATAGTGAACGGGAAGTCAATTCTATTTACCAAATCGTCAAGGTCGATTAAGACGCGTCCCTTGAGAGCGTTCATCATAACCTCCATTTGTTTCTACATCTCCGCGAAAATAGGTGGTGAGGCAGTATCCATAAGAGAGGGCATGCTCAAGTTCTGCTGTTCGGGTCTGCTGGGCTCGTTACTGCCCTCCAGCCTTTCAGGTCCCCCCCGTTCGGAGCTGTCCCCCTAGTTTTCCTCCTGGACGTTGTGTCCGGCGTCCCTTTGACGTAATTGCTCCTCCAGATCATGATTTTGTTTCGTGAGGCGCTCCATCGCAGCCATGAGGGTCTGGACCTGTCTTTCTAATGCAGTGGATCTCGGCGGCTCGTCTTCTTGAACATTGTTGGTGGTGGCCATCGAGCATGTGAGTACCATGCAACTCTTGTGTCCGGGAAGCGACAAGATTCAATCGTTCCCACAGACGGCGCCAACTGATAATGCCGTAAATCTCACCAGTGAGAAGCACGATCCTAACACTCAAATGAATCACCTACAAAGAGAAGAAAACAAAAAAGATCTTGCAGAAGGCACCGGTGTGGTACCGACCAAATACTCTCCGAAAATCAAGTTAGAAATATTCTCACAACTCTAGAGTACTAGAGAGGGGTCTATTATGCTTACATTGATGCGAGAGGGTATTGGGGCTTTTATAGTAGTGAGGTCTTACCTCCCTTCCTTGTAACCCAAGTTCTTTCCTTATAGGACTCTTCTTTGAGGAATCCGAAACGTGGTGGATAAGTTATTTTTCCGTGGAGAACTCTTTGCTTTAAGGTGCTCCTTCAAGAATCTTCCAATGCTTTGCCCTATTCTTATTGGGTCCTTATTTTATGAGGGGTTCTATGCAAAGGATGGGCTCAACTTTCCTTTGGCCCATGGACATAGATCCGTTAGGCCCACTCGTCTAGGCCCATCAGGCCTTATCTTCTGTTTTTATCGTCTTCAAAAACGATAAGCATTTGGTCACATTCTCATTTCATAACACATATGAAATACCTTTGAGATGGAACTCTATCATACACATAGCATATACTAAGAAAAGCTTCTTCCCATTGATCAGATAGGAACTTAACTGATTGCACTCAAGTTCTGGCATTCACCATATCAAATAGAGTTCTCTCTTTCGACCAAACCATTTTATTAGAGTGTATAAAGGACTACACTTTGGTGTATTATGACATGTTCCTCACAAAGAATAATATACATTTAGAAATATTCATTATTTCTAGTTAATACACCATTCAATTCAAATCATCATGATTATATAAAATTATATCATACTTTGACATAAATTTCAAGAATTTGAAATTTAAAAGTCTTAATATAACATGCCACAAATAAAGAATCAACAATATAAGCACAGCCAAAACATATTGATAAATAACACTCAGATAGTAGCATATCCATTGCTTGCTAATATCCCATTCTTGGACAAGACCATTCTTAAATAACAAATTGGTTTTTCTTGATATTAGGTACATGAAAAATATAGCATTGGTCAAGAGAACTTCTTGCCAAAACTCAATTTCAATTCAACAATGCACTTTCTATGAACTTTTGCTTTACTGTGGATGTTCACAAGCACCTCTACTTCTATGGAAGACTTCTCATAAGTCTTGAATTGTGTCTTGTAGTTGCACACATGCGACATTGCACCTGAATCAAAACACCAATCAGAAATATTTGTAATTATAGCCATATGAAATATAGTAATCTTTATTACATACATCACTGACCATAGCAATAATGTCCTTAATGACAATTACTTCATTGGCATTGGCATTTCTATCTTCATCCTTCTTATTCTTTGAGAACCTACATTTTCAAATTTGATGGTCTTTCTCTCCACAAAGGAAACATGACATTCTACTTGTCATTGTTAGGATCCTTAGAGTTATTCTTCTAAAACCATTCACATTCAAGTGTTTATTATTCTTACTAAAACTTCCAATTTTAACATTGTTCACATTCACTTTAGAATCGGTGTTAGATACACCTCTAACCGGACTTTCCTCTTCAATTTAGTGATGTGGTCTAAATTGATCTAAAGTGAGATCTTCTAACATGTTCCTTAATATCTTCACATAGTTTAGAAAATCACTTAGGAAAATATTCATATACTCTATCACTTTAAGAGTTTAATTTCCCATCCTTTAGATTTTCTACTTCACTTTATAACATTTAAACATGTCAAAATTTCATTCTTATATCTCAATTCAAATAAATTCACAACACATGCAAATATTCTAACAAAGAAACTCATCAACCAAATTCAAATTCAAATTGCCTATAAACAAGAAATTCGTACCTTCAATGTTCAAACTATGAACATTTAATGCATTCACAATGTGAAAGAATCATCTCCTTGTCTTGCCAACAAAGAAACTTGTTTCTTTAAGCCTTGTTCTATTGAATCTTCATTATGATCGATTCATTATTTGAAGAACTCTTCAAATCCAAGTCAATTGCTCTTTCTACTTGTAACGACCCAAGGAAAAGCGCTAGCCACATCTGCGCTATACCCCAAAAGGACTAGTCACAATTGAGGCTCCTTGTAGTTGTTAATAAAGGCCAGATCTACCCAGTAAATACCCGATGTGGGACTCATTACACACCCACACACATCACACAATCAATCAAATTGGGGTATCACAATCTCCCCCACTTAAATCCCTAACATCCTCATTAGGACCCACTTTGTGGGGTAGTGTCTCTGAGCCCACACGAGATTACCGGGTTGGCTCTGTACCATATGTAACGACCCAAGAAAAAGCGATAGCCACATCTGCGCTATACCTCAAAAGGACTAGTCACTATTGAGGCTCCTTGCAGTTGTTAATAAAGCCCAGTTCAACCCAGTAAATACCCGATGTGGGACTCATTACACACCCACACACATCATACAATCAATCAAATTGGGGCATTACAATAATATGTAACGACCCAAGGAAAAGCGCTAGCCACATCGGCGCTATACCTCAAAAGGACTAGTCACTATTGAGACTCCTTGTAGTTGTTAATAAAGCCCAGATCTACCCAGTAAATACCCGATGTGGGACTCATTACATACCCACACACATCACACAATCAATCAAATTGGGGTATCACAATCTCCCCCACTTAAATCCCTAACGTCCCCGTTAGGGCCCACTTTGTGGGGTAGTGTCTCTGAGCCCACACGGGATTACCGGGCCAGCTCTGATACCATATGTAACGACCTAAGGAAAAACGCTAGCCACATCTGCGCTATACCTCAAAAGGACTAGTCACTATTGAGACTCCTTGTAGTTGTTAATAAAACCCAGATCTACCCAACAAATACCCGATGTGAGACTCATTACATACCCACACACATCACACAATCAATCAAATTGGGGTATCACAATCTCCCCCACTTAAATCCCTAACGTCCTCGTTAGGGCCCATATTGTGGGGTAGTGTCTCTGAGCCCACACGGGATTACTGGGCCGGCTCTAATACCATATGTAACAACCCAAGGAAAAGCGCTAGCCACATCTGCGTTATACCTCAAAAGGACTAGTCACTATTGAGGCTCCTTGCAGTTGTTAATAAAGCCCAGTTCAACCCAGTAAATACCCGATGTGGGACTCATTACACACCCACACACATCATACAATCAATCAAATTAGGGCATCACAATCTCCCCCACTTAAATCCCTAACGTCCTCGTTAGGGCCCACTTTGTGGGGTACTGTCTCTGAGCCCACACGAGATTACCAGGCTGGCTCTGATACCATATGTAACGACCCAAGATATGTAACGACCCAAGGAAAAGCGCTAGCCACATCTGCGCTATACCTCAAAAGGACTAGTCAAAATTGAGGCTCCTTGTAGTTGTTAATTAAGCCTAGTTCAACCCAGTAAATACCCGATGTGGGACTCATTACACACCCACACACATCATACAATCAATCAAATTGGGGCATCACAATCTCCCCCACTTAAATCCCTAACGTCCTCGTTAGGGCCCACTTTTTGGGGTACTGTCTCTGAGTCCACACGAGATTACCGGGCTGGCTCTGATACTATATGTAACGACCCAAGATATGTAACGACCCAAGGAAAAGCGCTAGCCATATCTGCGCTATACCTCAAAAGGACTAGTCACTATTGAGGCTCCTTGCAGTTGTTAATAAAGCCCAGTTCAACCCAGTAAATACCTGATGTGGGACTCATTACACACCCACACACATCATACAATCAATCAAATTGGGGCATCACAATCTCCCCCACTTAAATCCCTAACGTCCTCGTTAGGGCCCACTTTGTGGGGTACTGTCTCTGAGCCCACACGAGATTACCGGGCTGGCTCTGATACCATATGTAACGACCCAGGATATGTAACGACCCAAGGAAAAGCGCTAGCCACATCTGCGCTATACCTCAAAAGGACTAGTCAAAATTGAGGCTCCTTGTAGTTGTTAATTAAGCCTAGTTCAACCCAGTAAATACCCGATGTGGGACTCATTACACACCCACACACATCATACAATCAATCAAATTGGGGCATCACAATCTCCCCCACTTAAATCCCTAACGTCCTCGTTAGGGCCCACTTTGTGGGGTAGTGTCTCTGAGCCCACACGGGATTACTGGGCCGGCTCTAATACCATATGTAACAACCCAAGGAAAAGCGCTAGCCACATTTGCGCTATACCTCCAAAGGACTTGTCACTATTGAGGCTCCTTGCAGTTGTTAATAAAGCTCAGTTCAACCCAGTAAATACTCGATGTGGGACTCATTACACCCCCACACACATCATACAATCAATCAAATTGGGGCATCACACTACTGTGTAAAATTGGTTCCTTCAAAGCGATCTAATTTCACCAAACCATAGTTTAATATCTTCAAACTTGTACCATCATTTACTCCTTGTCTTGTAGTCAAATATTGTCTAAGATTGTTAGGGATATTATGCAAAGTAATAATGGAAGAACAAGGTTAGCAAAGATTGAAACCTCTTCAACCTTTTTGAACAGTCATCATAAGTTTTGCAGAAAATTTTAGAAAATTCAAATTTTTGAATTTTCACTTAGAAAATTCCAGAACTTGAATTTTCACTTTACGAAATCATATTCTCCAAACTCAAACATCATTATTACAACCTATCCTTGTATATACCTATATATACAACATATTTCTCATAGTGTTTTATGGGCGGCACACCCAACAGAACCTTGATTTCTTGCTAAACATCTTCAAGAGTGTTTCAGCTAAAGAAGAGAGTGGTCTTGATGCTACTTCATACCAGTCAAGAAGTTGCTAAATTTTCAAGTATTCAACTGCATTTGATTTGCAAAATAAGAGGCAATTGAAAAATCTAAAAATTAAAAAAAAAAAAAAAAATCTACTTAAGTGAATGAATTTATTGAAAAATCTAAAACTCTAAAAAAAATTCTGCAATTTGGTGAAGTCGCTTGGCACAACCACGGCTTCTAAGCCCAACTTTTATTATATAGTATATAATATATATATATATATATATATATATATATATATATATATATATATATATATATATATATATTGTGTTCATGAAATTTGATAGCCTCTAGCATTTATTTTATAGAATTGCTATAAAACCGTGGAAGTTTTTACTAGATTAAGTTCATAGTTTTTCTATTTTCATTGGAGGGTTTTTCCAGTAAAAATTCGATGTCTTGATAGTTTTTTTGGAGGAAGCGATGTCTTGATAGTTAATTGTATGTTATTACTAAATTTTCTGTTTGAGTTTATATTGTCCTTGTATAGCTTATTAGGAATACTAATTGAATTTGCACAAAGAAAGGAAAATGATCTCATCAAAAAAAAAGAAATAAAAAAAAGAAAGGAAAATGATTCCATTGTGCGTTGTTGTGTTAATTGGTTATTATTCCCAACATTTTCCTTATTTAACCAAACAACCATTTTTATAGATACCATCATCCGACTGACAAAATGGCCTAATAAAATTGTTTTATATTTTTTGGGGTCCTTAGATTGTAAGAACATGGACTCTGACATAATAATAAATAAATAATCCATTGGATTAATATTCCTATTGATACACTTTAAAGTTTGGGTCCGGTTAGTATGCCTTAAGAGCATACATTTTTAGAAAACTTTTTATGAAAAATTTTAAGAAACTTTTTTTAGAAAATTAGAAAAGCTGTCAAATCAGTTAGTTACTTTTTTTCATTTTTCTAAAAAAAGTTCTCAAATGTTTTGCTAACATATGCCCTTAGGTCATCTATTAGTAAAACCCTTAAAGTTTATGTGAATGTAGAAGTGCTTTGGCATGTGGGATTTGCTGTACGGATCAGTTGAGATATCATTAACAAATTGATGTCTGTAATTTACGACATATAGTTTGGCAGTAGATAGCAGATGTTGAAAGCTTGAGAAATGGAGTCCTTGGACTCTGAGAGATAGACTGTTTGATAAATTGATAAATAACTTACGTAACCCCTGATTAGGCCCTTACTTGCTTGTTAAGTTCTAAAAGTTTAGAACAATTAGCAAACTGTGAGTACAAAATTGTCTAGATATAGATTCCTAAGTCTATAGGTATGATTAGACAATACTTAAGGTGCTGCAAGTCAAAATACAATAGTAAGAAAGCTACAGGTTTAGGAAATTCGAAACATGTCAGGTTCAACCGATTGAGACTATGGTTTGACCGATCAAAACACAGATTTGCAGAATTTAATTAAAGTCCAACAGCCCATTAAGCTCATTAAGTGATTAGGGTTTCAGATCTAATTCACATAGTATTTAAAAGGATTCAAATCGAATTCACATAGTATTTAAAAGGATTTAGATTTAATTCACATAGTATTTAAAGGAAACCCTAAGGCATGTTTTTTTAAAAAAAGAGTAGAGTGCTTTTTGTGCCTCCCATTGTAGATCTAGTGTTTTTGTACCTAAACCTCTCTTAAATCTTCTACTAGTGTTATTCTTTGAAGAAACTCAACATTTAGTGTTGTAGAAGTTGCCATAATTAAATCAACTACAGTTGATGATCTAAACCTTTTAGTGGAGTTCTCAGTGTCACAAACTGGCCGGAGTGCTTGTGTCCAACAACTTCATAATAGAAGAGTCTGTGGATTCGAAACTATGTGTGGTCACGTGAATAAGTATTACATGAGGTAGCAGTAAATTTAGGGTTAAGTCTATTGTAAAAACTTCCATTCTATTAGTGAATTGTTACCTTATGGATTGTTTAGGTTAAATCCTCCCCAGATTTTTTTACCATGAAACAGGATTGTTTCATTAATTTTCCTGGATCATCATATCGTTGTATTCTTTACTTTTTCACTGATTATGATATGATTGATGTATATTTAACCTATATCTTTTTAATTGACCTAAGTAACATCTTTGCTTTAAATTAGGTTCAACAAACTATGTTTTTCAAGGGTCTAAAAATCTAACATAGCTAATATAAAGTTGAATGATTACCAATTGAATCATTCCATGTACCATTCAAAAAACGTTGATCATAAAAAATAGTATAACTAATATCAAATTGGAAGGTTGCACTTAGAATATATTTGCCCAAGAGTATATACAGTTTAACTTGTTTGTACTTTTTGATACTTTTACTGAAAACATTGACTGATCAATCTATCCCTAATTATTGAATTATAAAATAAATTTTTAAAAAAATATCATTGTGTAATATTCAAAAAAGTTGAGAATAAGATAAAGAAGCAGTAGTACTTTTGCTCACTACCTCCCCTTCTTACACACATCTATATATATAATAATAGGTAAAACATAGAGAAAATCCAATTAAATTTCATATTGAAATTCAATTAGAGTCTAATTTTGCGCCACTTGTCTCATCTAATCTAAATTTTAGAATTTTGTACCAAGTGAGTTAATTTGGTGTAAAAATTTAATTTCAGTTAAAATTTAATTTTGCATCACATGTCTAATCTAATCTAAATTTTTAAATTTTTGTGCCAAATTAGTTAATTTAATGTAGAACATGAGGAGTCCAATACAATAAACCATACAAAAACATAATCATATAACTAAAAAAAATTCAAATTTATAAGTCATCTATATATATATATATATATATATATAGTAATAAGTAAAACTTAGAGAAAGTGGAATTAGAATTTGAAATTATAATCCAATTTTGCACATGTTTAAATTTATGTGGGGACTACACCATAATTATCCACTTAAATATGTGTCATGTGTCTACTTATGTTTTTTAATATTTGTATCAAGTGAGTTAATGAGTGCAAAATACTAAGAATTTAATGAACTATAAAATTTAAAATAAAATTAAATAAAAATTACCACACGTTCTATCTTATTAAAAATTAGAAGAAAAAAAATGATCATAAGTAGTATTAAATTTAGGTAAGAATTTTAATATGTGACTAATTATATTTACTTTAAAAAAATAAGGTGACTAATTCTCTATATTTTATGATAAAAATTGTGTTTAATTTAAAATGTATCTATAAGTATGCATGAATGCATGTGTTATATTTTTTTTTAAATAATAATTTGACTAATTATTTATATTTTTATAATAAAAATTTTGTTTAATTTTAAATGCATCCATGCGTTTGCATGGAATTACATGCTAGTTTCGCATAATAAGTGTGATTCAATAAATTTCATACTTTTTCCTTAATAGCTGAGATGATAAATTGTGATTTGTATATGTGATGTCTCAATTTGTGGTCCAAACTTATAGTGTAATCACCCAATGAGCCCAAGACAATAAATTTGTAGAGAGTGGGTTGACAAACTGGGCTTTAGTGGATTCGTGTTACAATTATCACAATTTCAAAGACAGTTTGAATGAAACTGCAAAAACAAATGGGAAAAGATTCTTAATCCGAGAAGCTTTACTTTTATGTCCATTGATCTTTTTCACATGCAATTGTCCATAAGCTCGTTATTCTTTCTCCTTAGGATTTTTCCGATCCCCATTTCATAAAGGATTTTTTACATTATATAACTCTCTTTGGATCATCTTAACCCTATACTTGTCATTCATTTGAGACTTCACTTGAGTATCTGTCCCATTAGACACCTCTTCTGGTTCTCTGTGAGTTGTAATAACCAGAGTTTCACTGTTTAGATGTCTTCTCCACATAAATGCGGCCAGGAAAGTGGTTATAGTGTATTTAATGTGGTGGCAGCAGCTTTTCCTTAGATCTTTTGTGCTTTCTCCCCTTCCTTTCAAATCCATAGGACATGTCCTCCTCTCTTGAACTTCCTGGAAGGTTCCTCTAGTTGTTGGGATACAAATTTGAGATATGCTAGCCTTATCCAAGAGGATTTTCCTCCTCAGACATTCTTCCATGTGCTTCTTACCTACGGGCCCTATGTTGGGCCTTTACTATTTACTGGCAATCTCCTCTAACGTTTTATTGTCCTCGAACAGGCTCATGGCCCAACATATTATTTCAGGCCCTTACCCCTATAATAGCCCCTCAAAACTCCAGTTTCTCCCTCCCATCCAAGGAGAGAAAGTGGGGTTTTGACCTTTTTAAAGGATAAATTCAAATGACTTATTGATTTATACGTGTGAAAACGTGATTTTACACACCCAATAAATGTTACTGACGTTTCGCAGCATACGAGGCGTTATTGATTACTCCAGGTGGCTTTATGTCCCTTGTATCCAACGATGAACTGCCAATCTGATGGCTAATATTTCACCTAGTATTTTGAGTGGGAGTATTCCCACTCATTTTTTGCCACATACTCCTACTAATTTTTTCCCACTATATAAGGCCCTAAGGGGAACCATTTTCCCTTTTTCCTCAGAAAACCTTCAAGAACTTTAGAGAATCCCGGCACACCATCTCACAAACCATTCTAACTTCTAAGTTTTCATAGATACTTCCTGTAAGAGCTTTACTAAAGATCTCTAAAACTCCCAAAGACTACCATACATATTCTTGTAAGTCTTTATCTTCTTATACTTTCCTTTTTCTTCTCAACATTTCTTCTCGGCCTTTTTGTTTGTTTAAATGGGTAGGTTCAAGCACCTAGTAAACTCACCGGCCGGTATGGAAGATTTTAGGGCGAAATACCATATCCCACAAGGGGTAGTTTTAGAATATTGTTCTCCAGACCGAGTACATACAGATAGGGAAGCGGGTCAAGTTGTCATTCTTATGATTGCTTTTATAGAGGGAGGGATGATGCTTCCCATAGGTAGAATAACCAGGGACTACCTGCTTAACCATAGGTTAACCCCTCACCAATGCACCCCTAACCTATTTAGGGTTTTGGGCTACGTAGATGTTATAAACGAGCAGTTGGGTTTAGGGCTCACGTGGCACGATGTGGTCCACATATATGAATGTCGCCAACTCTCCGACGCGGGGTACTATCTTAAGTTCCGGTTCGACGTCGTAAGGCTGATATCCTATCTTCCCAAATCCAATAAGGGTATGAACGATGACTACCTGCTCGCTTCAGGGGAATGGAGCGACGGTCTTCATTGTCCAACTCAGGCAGGAGATCCAGGTGGGGTACCATTAGGTCTAGTTTCTTTGGAAAAGGACTTAGCATTTTGGCCTTAACATATATATATTTTCACTTCATCCTTTCTCGGTGATGATTTTTGTCAATCTGACCTTGATCTTCTTCTTGGACATTTTTGCAGATAGGGATCACGTTTCTCCTAAGCTTAGTCATACTAACGTTCAGGCTCTCAACTACCACTTAAGGTCGGAAATATTTGTGAGCAAGGACAGGCAATTGCGAGCAGCTCCTTTAATCTTGGGCTACAACTTCTGTCCCATACTTTTCAAGATGTAGGTCAAGTCATAAGAGCTGGGAGTTCAAGATTGGCCCAGATTGACGTTACGAAGCCAAGATTTTTGGCTTGGAGGGATCTTCCTCCAGTTCCGCGGCCAGTTCTATAGAATCCTCTTCCAGTTGCATTCCCATTTCCACAAGCTCCTCCTGACGTTGCAGCAATACCTACGAAGAGGGTGGCCTTATCTCATCTATCGCTAGAGGCAAAGATAAACAAGTTTCATTTTGAGGAAGAGCAAAGTCCAAAAGCTCCTCTAATCTACATTTCGGACGCCAAGGGTGAATCAGACAGAAGCTCTGGTGTTCATAACCCATACTTGATACTCGCACGCCCAGATGACTCGGACGAAGAGGAAGATAGTATGGTGTTAAACAAGGGCAACAAAAGTTTAAGGGATCTCATGGCCGCTAGGGGTAAAGAGTCCACATCAAAAACAGCCCCCCAAACCCAAGTTACTCCTCTTCCTCCACCATAAATCCCCATCGACCTCGGCCTAAAGGCTAATCCTGATCTAAAAAAGAAAAGGCCAGTCGAGACGCTCGAAGAAGGCAAAGTGGGTCCTCGGTAGGGATGAAGCAACAAAAAGTAGCCCTCGAGACTAGGGGCAGGAGGTCCCAATCCATGGAAAGCCGAGAAGAGCAACATAGGGATGATGTGCGTATGCCACAGCACATATGGAGGGATAGGGCTCCTATTCCTTGGGATGCCTCAGTCCGTGAATTTCAGAAGGGGCAAACGGGTTATATAGTTGAAGCCCTGGAGCAGCCTATACTCCTTCCAAAGGATATGGACGGTTACAGGCATTTCTCACAAAATGACATCTTCCTGTCCCTAAAGAGAGACCTTGCCATGGTAAATTACTCATCCACTCATAAATTTACATACCAAATCGTACTTTTATTTCTAATTTATTCTATCTTTGTGATTTTTGGGTAGATTACTCAACAAGTTTTTGTGGCCAAGGAGTGGTACTGTGAAGCTAAAGCTAATAATGGTGCCGACGCTGAGGCCCTCACTCGCGCCGATGTTGAGAAATCATTGGGGGTTGTTAAACAGGAGTAGCTGGAAATGTCCGAAAAGACGAAATTGGCAGACTAGGCACGTTCTAGTGCTAAGGCTGGTCTGAAGACGGCAGAAAGGCAGGCGGAGGAGCAGCGCCAGAAACTGCATTCAACTGAGATAGACTTGGCCACGCAGAAGCAAATGGTCATAGATCTACAGGCTCAACTGCAGAAGGCTAAGGAAGAAGTCCAGCTAGCCAAGGAGGCAGTCGAGGCTGAGAAGAAAGCTTCTTATCAGCTCGGTGTGAAGGAGACTGAAATAAGGCTGGCCGAGGAGCTATCAGAGGTATGCTGTGACTATTGCGATGCGACATGGGACAAAGCCTTGATCGCTGCAGGAATCCCTGCTGACTTTACTCTGAGGCTGCCAGGGAGTATTTATTACCACCTTCAGATCTGAGAGATCCCTTCCACCTCCTCTCCTCCTACCCCTATCCCCGAGTCTTCTGAGCAACCTTTGGTAGCTCTAAATGCCCTCCCTCCTCCTAAAATTCCAAAGGAATCCAGCCAAGCTGATAATCAAAGCTAGGGGGCCGAGGGAGAAAAGGGCAAGGACAAAGGGAAGAAGTAACCAGCTAACGCCAAAGACTGCAAAAATGAAGGAAGCAAAGGCTGGAAATCAGGAGATTGACCCCAAGGCCAAGGATGCTCCTTGCTCTCAGCTAAGCCAGAAGAAGGACCCTCATGCCAAAGCGTAGCCATTAGGATTTTACCTTCTTTGTTTTTGTAGCAGTTTCAAAGAAGATTTTTTTTTTTTTTTCAACATTACGTCAGTGTGTTCAATGTACATTTTGTTTTATCGTTTAATGAGAATACGCTTCTGTTCATCCTTTGTTCTTTTAGCTCTTGTAGTTTTGATATTGTTGCGACTTTAATCAAATCTAGAAATCATTTATCACTTATAATTGGATAAAGTGTCAAGGGAAAAAGTACTAAATAAGTATGTGTGTTGCAAATTAAATCTTAGATAACGAAAATTGATATTAATGGACTTATATCACGTGGGGGAAAGTAACGGAAATAGATAATTTGTACATTACTTGCAAATATAAGTTTAAACTTAAGTGATAAAGGCAGACAACCACGTGTTATATGTAAATATTTCGTGTATACAAGTTTAAATACAAGCATATGCCCTTAACTATTAGTTACCATCCTGATATTTGGCCTATAAGATATGATATGTTTTAAGATCTGTCTAATACTTGCAAAGTTGCCATGACTTATTAATTTCTCTTAAACTAGTGGTTTGAGGAGCCATGCAGGACTTATGTTTTATTTAACAGTTAAAAAGTTGCCATAAGTTATTAATTTCCCCTAAGCCAGTGGTCCGAGAAGTCGTGCAGGACTTAGGTTCTGTTCAACACTTAAATAGTTGTCATAAGTTATTAATTTCCTCCAAGCTAGTGGTTCGAGGAGCCATGCAGGACTTAGGTTCTATTTAATACTTGGAAAGTTGTCATAAGTTATTAATTTCCCCCAAGCCAGTGTTCGAGGAGCCATGTAGGACTTAGGTTCTGTTTAACATTTAAAAAGTTGTCATAAATTATTAATGTCCCCCAAGCCAGTAGTCCAAGGAGCCATGCAAAACTTAGGTTCTGTTTAACACTTAAAAAGTTGTCATAAGTTATTAATTTCCCCCAAGCCAATGATCTGAGGAGCCATGCAGGACTTAGGTTCTGTTTAACACTTAAAAAGTTGTCATAAGTTATTAAATCCCCCCAAGCTAGTGGTCCAACGAGCCATGCAGGACTTAGATTCTGTTTAATACTTGAAAAGACCGAGTAACATGAAATACAATATTTTTACACAGTAGGAGAATTCAATTGATAAAGGAAAATTTTTATTAATAATAATACATTTTCAAGTTGTTTACATTCCAAGGGCGTGCAATTACATGTTCATCTAAGTCTTCAAGGAAATAGGATCCTATACCAGCTACAGATGTGATGCGATACGGTCCTTCCCAATTGGGTCCTAACTTCCCCATTGCTGGATTCTTTGCAGTGCCCAGGACCTTCCTCAATACCAAGTCACCAGGCACTAGTGGCCTGAGCTTTACTTTGGCGTCATAACTTTGCTTGAGTTTGTGTTAATAGTATGCCAGCTGGACCATTGCATTTTCTCTTCTTTCTTTGATAAGATCTAAGCCCCTTTCTAGGAAGTTATCATTACTATTCGGACTGAACGAGCTGGTCTTTAACGTTGGAAAGCCTGTCTCTAGGGGAATGATAGCTTCGGCTCCATAAGTCATTGAAAAGGGGGTTTCCCCTGTTAATCTGCGAGGCGTGGTTCTATACGTCCACAAGACGTGTGGTAGTTCTTCCACCAATTTTCCTTTCGCATCATTTAGCCTTTTCTTGATCCCATTAACTATGACCTTATTAATAGCCTCGTCTTGTCCATTTCCTTGAGGATAAGCTGGGGTAGAATATATGTTCGTAATTCCTAATTCACTATAATATAGTCTAAAGGATTTGCTGTCAAACTGAAGGCCATTGTTTGTGATAAGGGAGTGAGGGACCCCGAATCAGGTGACAACGTTTTTCCAAACAAATTTCTTAGCGTCCACATCTTTGATGTTCGCCAAAGGTTCAGCTTCGACCCACTTGGTGAAATAGTCTGTGTCGACCAGCAAATATTTCTTGTTACCTGCTGCTTTGGGAAAGGGACTAACAATATCCAAACCCCACTGTGAAAACGGCCAAGGACTGGATAGGGGATTAAGGACTCCCCCCAATTGGTGTATGTTTGGTGCGAATCTTTGACATTGATCACACTTCTTTACATACTCTTGTGCTTCTTTCTGCATGTTCGGCCACCAATACCCTTGCGTGATAGCTCTATGAGATAAAGATCTTCCTCCTGTGTGACTTCCACAAATTCCCTCGTGTAATTCTTCAAGAAGTAGCTCTGAGGTTTAAGGATTAATGCACAGTAGGTATGGCCCAAAGAAAGAGCGCTTGTATAGTTTCTGATCCTTAGACAGCCAAAATCAGGGCGCCTTTCGCCGCATTTTCTTAGCCTCTAATTTATCTGATGGCAAAGTATCTTCTTTTAAGAATGATATTATGGGATCCATCCAACTAGATCCTACCCCGATTTATTGAACGTGGGCTACCACTCCCTTTATTTCTGTGGGTTTGTATAAATCCTCGACAAGGATGACCCGAGGTATGCTTTGAGCCGAAGAGGATGCCAGCATAGCTAAGGAATCCTTATGTGTATTTCCACTCCTGGGAATGTGGTATAGGCTGAAAGACTCAAATTTCGATTGTAGGAACCTGACTTGATTTAAGTATCCTTGCATCCTCTCATCCCTGGCTTCTAGCTCCCTTCCTACTTGACCAACGACCAGTCTTGAATCCGAAAACACCTTTATGGCCTTTCCCCCAAATCTTTGAACCATGGACACTCCCTTCAATAAAGCCTCATATTCAGCCTCGTTATTCGTGGTCAAGAACCCTAGTCTTAATGACTTCTCGATGGTGAGCTTCTCAGGCAAGATCAAAACTAGCCCCATTCTCGAGCCCCTTTGATTTGTCGCTCCATCAACATATACTTTCCAGGCAGGAGGTTTTTGCAAGGAGATCGTGCCAACCGATTTTCCACCCATGTTCTGTGTTGTTGACATTTCCTCTAATGCAGGTTCAGCGAACTCGGCCACAAGATCTACCAGTATCTGACCCTTGACAGAGGTGTAGGGCATGTATTTGATGCCAAAAGCCCCTGGAATGGTGCCCCATTTTGCAATTCTCCCCGTATAATCAGCACTTCGAAGTACGGTCTTGAGTGGAAGTTGAGTTAGGACAACGACTGTATGTGCTTGGAAGTAGTGGGGAAGCTTTCTTGTTCCATGTACTACCACTAGGATGGCCTTTTCTAATGGCAGATAGCGAATTTCAGCCTCATGCAGTGATTTGCTCACATAATAGACTAGTCGTTGTATCCCATTGTTAATTTGTATCAATACTAAACTCAAAGTGTGGAAGTAGTGGGGAAGCTTTCTTGTTCCATGTACTACCACTAGGATGGCCTTCTCTAATGGCAGATAGCGAATTTCAGCCTCATGCAGTGATTTGCTCACATAATAGACTAGTCGTTGTATCCCATTGTCAATTCGTATCAATACTAAACTCAAAGTGTGGGGGGCAACTGCAATATAAGAGAACAACACCTTGTCCGTCAGAGGACTGGACATGATAGGTGGTTGAGACAGGTACTCTTTAAGTTGTTGAAATGCCAGAGCACATTCTTTAGTCCATTCAAATCCTTTCCACTTATTCATCAATAGGAAAAAAGGCATGCATCTGTCTGCGGATTGAGAAATAAACCGATTTAAAGCAGCTGCCATTCCGGTGAGTTTCTGGACTTCCTTTGGATTTCGAGATGGCTGTAAATTGTTTATTACCTTAACCTGATCAGGGTTAACTTCAATTCCTCGATGAGCCACCATGTAGCCCAGGAACTTTCTTGACCCTACCCCAATGGAACATTTGGAGGCATTAAGGTGCAACTTATGTTTTCTCAGTGTTCCAAAGATGTTTCCTAGATCATCCACATGATCGGATAATTCCTTGCTCTTTACTATCATATCATCTATATAGACTTCAATATTCTTTCCCAATTGAGGTTCAAACATCTTAGTCATCATCCTTTGATAGGTGGATCCTACATTTTTCAGGCCGAAAGGCATCACCTTGTAATGGTAATTTCTAGTGGGAGTAACAAAAGCTGTTTTTTCTTGATCTTCTAGTGCTAGCAATATTTGATGGCACCCTTGAAAGGCATCTAAGAAGCTCATCCGATGATGGCTTACGATTGTGTCAACCAGCTAGTTTATGCGAGGCATGAGGAAGGGATCTTTCGAACAAGCCTTATTTAAATCTGTGAAGTCCACGCAAACTCACCACTTTCCGCTCTTTTTCTTTACTACCACAGTATTGGTCAACCATTCATGGTAGAAAACTTCTTTGATAGCCCCCATCTGCTTAAGCCTTGTCACTTCGTCTTTGACAGCATCAGAATGTTCTTTAGATGAGCGCCGATGAGGTTGCTTTTTGGGGGTAACAGATTGGTTGACATTCATATGAAGCTCGGATCCACCCCGAGAGTTTCGTATGCATTCCACGCGAATACATCCACGTTTTTTCTTAAGAATTCGATTAGCTTTTGTCTTTCTTGGGGAGGTAGTTAGGATCCTACCTGAAAAAACTTCTCCTGATCATCACTAACAGTAATTTTTCTAGATCTTCGCATTCAGCCTTTTCAGCTGATTCATCATTAGTCGATGTCGGATTTTTTGATTGCTATAAATTCCTTTCAAAAGAAGTCGAGGACTCCACGCTTGGTTTGTGTAATATGGCAGCTACCATGCATTGCCTAGCCATAGATTGGCTCCGCACGATCTCTTTGACTTGGCCGTAGGATGGGTACTTCACCTTCTAGTGGAGTATGGAAGAAACAGCTTCTAAGGCGTGGAGCTAAGGCCTGGCCACAATAGCTGTGTAGGGTGAATAGGAGTCTACCACAATAAAATCCACCTCCACTATCTCTAAGTCAGTCTATATGGGTAGTCTAATCTGGCCTTTGGGAATGACCGTTTTTCCTTCAAAGCTCACTAGGGGGGAATCGTAGGCCGTTAGGTCCTCGAATCTCAAATTTAGACCCTTGTACAGGTCGGGATACATAATCTTGACAGCATTGCCTTAGTCTACCAGTACTCTCTTCACATCATATCCCCCTATCCTGAGAGTGACTACCAGGGCATCGTCATAGGGTTGGATGGTTCCAATCTTATCCTCGTCCGAGAATCCCAAGATCAGTTGGATGTCCATCTTGGCCCTTTTCAGCCCTGAACTAGAGTCCTTGGCAAGAAGCCGAGCCACAGACATTACCCTGGACGGAGAGGATCCAGTCCTTCCTAAAGCAACAAAAATGACATTGATCATCCCCAGAGGAGGCCTTGAAGAAATATCTCTCCGGGGGTCTAAACCAGTTTGCTC
This sequence comes from Quercus parvula, assembly GCA_030820535.1. Taxonomy (NCBI): domain Eukaryota; kingdom Viridiplantae; phylum Streptophyta; class Magnoliopsida; order Fagales; family Fagaceae; genus Quercus; species Quercus parvula. The sequence goes on from JAUAME010000001.1 coordinate 23,773,361, forward strand.
TGTTCGACCACTGGAATGGTACAAGAGCTCCTTTAACTTTCTTTCTTGAACCAATTGTTCTAAATGGTCCCACAAATTCCTACATTCTTCTGTAGTGTGCCCCTGGTCTTGATGGTATTGACAATAGAGGCTCGGGTTTTGCCTTGTAGGGTTTCCAGCCATTTTGTTCGGCCACTTAAAGAATGATTCATTTTTTATCTTTTCGAGAACTCAATGCATTGGCTCTCGAAATACAGCGTTAACTACCTAGGCGTTGGTAGATCCAATTGGTCCGACATGATCTTTCTGAGATTGAACGACATTGAATCGGTCCGACCTGAAATCCCTCCTCTCTTGAGGGATAACCTTCGCTTTACCTTTTCCTTGTTACTGATCTTCCTCAACCCTCTTGTATTTATCAATCCGGTCCATAAGTTAGCGTACATTGGTAACAGGTTTACCAGTCAAGGATTTCCTTAGCCCATGTTCGTTAGGGAGGCCGACCTTGAAAGTATTGATGGCTACGTCCTCAAAATCGCCATCTATTTCGTTGTATATCTCCCAATGCCTATCTGAGTATGCCTTCAAGGTTTCACCCTCTCGCATGGATAGGGATAGTAGTGAATCCAAGGGTCTAAGTACCCTACTACACGTGACAAAACGAGAACCGAAAGCTTAAGTGTGCTCCCTAAAGGAATTTATGGAATTAGCCCTCAATCCGTTAAACCACCTCATCGCCACAGGTCCTAAGCTGGAAGAAAATATTTTGCACAACAAGGCCTCGTCCTTTGAATAGACAACCATCCTCTGGTTGAACTGGCTCACATGTTCTACAGGGTCTGACTGACTATTGTAAAGGAGGAATGTAAGTTGATGGAAACGCCGCGGAAGTTTAGCCCCTTCTATCCTGCGCGTAAAGGGGGATTTAGAGACCTGACTGAGCGCCTTGTTCATGACGTCGTTTCCTACACCTTTGTGGGGTAGGCTATTATATTTTTGTCGGTGGTGAGGCTCTTCATCGCAGGAGAAAGATTCACTCGGCGAAGTTCTTGACCTTCGTCTGTAACTAACGTCGTCTTCATCATTAGAGGAGCCATCAGAACTAGAAGGGGATCGCTTCCGTTGCGCATGACGTAATTTCTTCTTTAAATCATCAATTTCCTTTTGCATGGCTTTATTATTGTCTCGCCTCTAGGATATATGACTTCCCCATCGAGAATGGATTTTACTTGTATGAGTAGTATGCACACTACCCTCTCGATATTCTGCCCAATCTCATTCACGTTCAAGATTGAAAAAGCCATCTTCTCGTTGAGAATTGGCGGGTTATGCCTAGTGTGAATTCGCCTGGAGTTGACCTGATCCTTTCATATTTTACCATTATGCTTACTAATATACTCACTAATGCACAATTCTTTCCCACAAACGGCGCCAATTGTGATGTCTCAATTTGTGGTCCAAACTTATAAAGTAATGGCCCAATGAGCCCAAGACAATAAATTTGTAGAGAGTGGGTTGGAAAACTGGGCTTTAGTGAATTCGGGCTACAATTATCACAATTTCAAAGACAGTTTGAATGAAACTGCAGAAACAAATGGGAAAAGATTCTTAATCCGAGAAGCTTTACTTTTATGTCCATTGATCTTTTTCACATGCAATTGTCGATAAGCTCGTTATCCTTTCTCCCTAGGATTTTTCCGATCCCCTTTTCATAAAGGATTCTTTACATTATATAGCTCTCTTTGGATCATCTTAACCTTACACTTGTCATTCATTTGAGACTTCACTTGAGTATCTGTCACATCCGACACCTTTTTTGGTTTTCTATGAGTTGTAATAACCAGAGTTTCACTGTTCAGATGTCTTCTCCACATAAATGCAGTCAGGAAAGTGGTTACAGTGTATTTAATACGGTAGCAGCAGCTTTTCCTTAAATCTTTTGTGCTTTCCCCCCTTCATTTCAAATCTATAGGACACATCCTCCTTTCTTGAACTTCCTAAAAGGTTCCTCCAGATGTTGGGATACAAATTTGAGATATGCTAGCCATATCCAAGAGGATTTTCCTCCTCGAACATTCTTCCACGTGCTTCTTACCTACGGGGTCCTATGCTGGACCTTTACTATTTACTGGCAATCTCCTCGAACGTTTTATTGTCCTCGGACAGGCCCATGACCCAACATATTATTTCAGGCCCTTACCCCTACAGTATACAATAAAAAAATTATTTTTTTGGTTGTCTTATATGAAAATAATATTGCAATGATTAAATTGTCTGGGAAAAATAGTGTTTCATACATGTATAGGAAAATGTTAAGGAATAACCTAAAGGCATTCGTTTAGAAACATTTTATGAGAAAATGATAAAACAATTAATTTTTTAATGACTTTTTATATTTCCCGTGACAGTGATGTTAAAACTTTCTTAATATGGTTTATTAACATGACCCATATGTATAATATATCATAAAATGTAATGTTGTTGTTTCATATATGTATGTGGTTTTTTCCAAAAAAAAAAGTGTATATATATATATATATATACACACACACAGGGACGGAGCTATCGTTGAACGTGGAGGGCAGTCCCCCCCTCCAAAATCGTTTTTTAATTCTTATTCTATATATATATATATATATATATAGAATAACCCCCCATATATATATATATATATATATATATATGTATACGTATATGTGTGTGTTTCATTAAATGTGTCTGGTAAAAAGAATATGAATATCATAACGTGTAATATTTACGTTTCATTTCATATACGTATATTTGTACCCTTTTTTTTTTCCTAGGAAAAATCATTCATTGGATCACAAGAGATCAAAGGAGAGGACCATATTATCCCGAATGAAATGGTGAAGCGATCTTAAAAGATTGCTTTGGAAACTGTATTGCACTTGCAATGCACTCACGGGATTGACCTTATCCTTTGACTGAGTCGAACATTCGCCTAAGAGGAAACATTTTAAAAATCATTTCTATTTCTCAGGATTTTTTTTTTTTTTTTCCTTTTTTGAGAAGATTCTATTTCTCAATTGTCAATTCTAGAAAGATGGCCTTCCATTCAATGTTTCGAATAACCATCACTTTGTTAAAACAATGATAAATTTTCTTTTTCCCATTACTGATTTCGAAGGGGTGGTGATCAAGAGCGTTATATTAAAGTGGGACAATAATGACCTAAAATAGGATGATATTTGATTTTCAAATTCATACGAATAACTTAAAGTGGGATCCATCCATCACCACCACATTTTGTTTTTAAATCATGAAACCAATTTTTAAAATGACCAATCAAATTCTACGTACTTGTGTTGCATGTTTTAGATTATGCCAAGAACATGCCCAATAAAACGTTGAATCTATATGAGTTCTTTCTGCACAAGAAATAGCTGGATAAAAATATATCATTATGAGAATCAATTATTACAAATAAGGCTTTCTTGGTGTTATTTTTTTCTTGGTAAACGGCTTTCTTGATTTTTGGGTTCACCTTCGTTGCTTTGCAAGGTTTAATTAGACTTACTGTGAAAGCAACCTTTCTCCTCTCAACGGTCAAATCAAAGTTCAAACCCATATCTTCTTTACTTGCGTTTGGGATTCTGCTTTTTCGTAAGGCAAGCAATGCCAAAGAGAGTCAATTCAAAGGCTCTGTCACTCATCCTGCATCCTCAGCCACTACATATTTATTTAAAAATTAAAAATATGTGGTTAAAATTATGTACCTAACAATTCTTTAGACTCAAATTCTCTCATATCCAATCGAATAATTCTTATATACTTTTGAGAAAGTACGGAGAATGTTGTTTTTTTTTCTTATATTTATAGTGTTGTATATTTATTAAATTCATAGTAAAATTAATTATAAATATGAGAGAATAAAGTATAATTTCTACATATTTAAAAAGTGTCTAAGGATCCGTTTGGTATGTGTGTTCAAACAACAATTTTTAGTTTTTTTGAAAATATTTATAGGTGAAAAAATGTGTAAAAATACATATAATATTTTTTAAAAACTGAAAACATGTGTTTAAACATATTACCTATTAGGACATATGTGTTTTACATGTTAAGAACATATATCATGATTTTATGTAATTGGCTCATCCTTTGACAAAACGCACTTTACTTGTATTTGGGTAGACTTAGAATGTGTTTAAATATTTTAAGAAACCACGTTTCAAGATCAAGTGTTGAAGCCTTCAAGTCTGTTCAAGAAATCAAGCAAAGAGTGCAAATTCATTAAAGCTCGACAGCTGCTCGATAGCTTCTCGACACCTCCTATCTGTCGAGGTTTAAGAATTTCAGAAATCAAATCTGATTTTTTGGGATTCGTGAATATGTTTTTGGGCCTTCTTTTCTCCTAACCCTAAACATATAAAATGATTGTTTTAAGAGCTGTAAAACGGTACACAAGTTGCACAAGCATTGAGCAAATTTTATTCAAGCAAATTGTGACCAGAGACAAAGTTCTTGACCTAGTTCATCTCTTTCCCTTGAAGAAGTTGTTGTGTATTTGCACCGTAGGGTTTTGTGACCAAGCATCTTCTTGATCTTCATCGTGTGGATGAACTGAAGAACTTTGCAGCCGACAATCTTCTTAGTTGGTGTTTAAAGTCACGTATTGGGATCCGCGCAACTGTTAGTCACGTACTTGGGAACCGTGCATCAGAAAGGGGAACTGTCACTACAGAATAAGTCCAATTGGGTATTGGGGTAAGGGTTCAACTGTAGGTTGGTAAGGTACTTGGGATTCCTTTACTTGTAACCGCTTGTTGTGATAATAGTGGAGTTTTGGGAGTGGTGACCTGAAAATAACTAGGTGGGGTTTTTGCGTTAGGTTTTTCCTCATTCGTAAACAAATCAACGTGTTATTTATTTTCCGCTGCATGATTAGTTTATTGGTGATTTGTTTGTGCTACCACGCGTTTGCATGATAAATTGATTAATTAATAACTTGGCTAATTAATTAATTAATTTCTATCACAATGAGTCATTCAGTTTGTGGCCTATCAAGTAGTATCAGAGCAGACACACTCTGATTAGGGTTTAATCTTTGCTGCGTTGATCCATTGACCCCTGTTTGTCATGGATAGAGGACAGTCATTAATCATACCTCCTTTATTTGATGGCACTAACTATGCATACTGAAAAGTACACATGAGAGCTTTCTTGCAGTCCTTAGATGAGAAGGTGTGGCAAGCTATAGAGATTGGCTAGACCAAAGCAAAGGAAGCGTTGGTCGATTGGGATGAAGCAAAGATCAAGACAGCAAACTTCAACAGCAGGGCAATGAATGCCTTATTCAGTGCAGTCACCAATGAGAAGTTTAAGAAGATATCCTCTACTGAAACTGCTAAGGAAGCATGGACCATCCTCCAAACAACCTATGAGGGTACTAAGGCTGTTAAAGACTCAAAACTTCAAAGGCTCACTACAAGCTTTGAAGAGATAAAAATGGAGGAGGATGAGTCATTTGATGAGTTCTATGTCAAGCTCAAGGACATAGTAAACTCAGCCTTCGATCTTAGGGAAACCATTCCTAAACTCAAGGTTGTAAGGAAAGTGCTCAGATCTCTACCCGAGAGATTCCATGCCAAGATTACGGCGATAGAAAAATCAAAGGATATTGACAAAATTCCTTTGACAGAGCTGGTGGGTAATTTGCAGACTTACGAGCTAGGGTTATCAAGGATTGGAAAGTCGGGTAAATGCAAGAGCATGGCCTTGAAGGCAAAAGGCAATGACACAGATGAGTCTTCCGATGATGAAGATTCCAAGATGAAGTCCTACATCACTAGGCAGTTCAAGAAATTCATGAAGAATGCTAATGGAAAGGGCTTCAACAAGGATCGTAGGCAATCCAGTTCTTCTTAGTTCAAGAGCCAAGACAAAGGGAAAAAGAATGCAAGGGATGGCGATCAGTACATTGTTCCCGCAAGACCTAAATGCTTTGGGTGTCATGGTTTCGGTTACATGAAGCAAGAGTGTCCTACATATCTCAAGAGTGTTAGGAAGAGCAAGGCACTTGCTGCTACGCTAAGTGACACTAAGCCTGAGGATGATTCCGACAATGAGGATGATGGAATCTTGAATGTCTTCACTGCTACTGTCAATCCTACTGATGGGATTGTTGAAGATGTGGACAAAGAAGAAGAATTGATGGAGAGTCCAAATTTGAGAAGATGGATGATCAAGATGACATCCATACAACCTATGAGAAATTGTACAAAGTTTCTAAAAGCATGAGAAACTCTATAGGCTGGCCACCAAGAAACTCAGTGATGTGGAACTTGACCGTGAAGAATTATCCACAAAGTTTGATAAGGCTAATCAGACTATTGGAGCACTGAGATTTGAGAACAATTTCTTGGCTGAGAAGACCAAGAAGCTTGAGGCAAAGCTGTTTCAAGTAAGAGCTCAATTGGAGAGGACTTCAAGCGCTAAGCTAGACAAGATGCTCAACATTCAAAAATCTGCTTTAGATCGAACAGGTTTAAGGTATGGTCTTTCTTCCTCTAATACTGCTTCTACTAGTACTACTGTTTTTGTTCCTCCTGCTAGTAATACTGAAATTGAGAACACTGATGTTAAAATTGGTCTAGCTAGTGAGAACTTAGATAAGGGTAAATCTATCTTAGGAGCACCCCCTAAACTAGATAAGAAAGATATTAAAAACCCTAAGGCTAAGAAGGCTAACACTTAAAAGCCTAAACAAAAGAAGCAGCATCTCTGTTATCATTGTGAAGCTGCCGGTCATACTCGACCAAATTGCTATAAGTGGTTAGCCACTCAACAGAGCAATGGCATGATAGCATCTGGAAACCAAATCAGCTTCAATCTTCTCTCGCTCCTCTCGGTGATCTTCTCAAGGCCCTCATATTCCTTTCGAACTTGAACGGTTTCAATTCTTCACCCTCACCACCGGTTCAAGGGTTTAATCAAAGGAAAGGTTCTTCCAAAGTGTGGAAGAAAAAGGACTCTAAGTGATTTTATCACTTTCTTCTATCTTCTTGTTTTTGTTTATTGCATTACTTGTGTGTTTTGCTTTTATTTTGAGTCAGTCTAGTTTTATGCTTTGCTTTGTTTAACATGTTTTTGTGTGTTTATTTTCAATTTTTGTTTATTTTGTTTTTGAAATAAAAAAAATTGAAAAATTAGAAAAATACAAAAATAGTGTATATTATGTGTACATTGGTACTTGTGTACCTTGGATGACCATTGAAATAAAGTTTTCTAAACTTTGTATCTTGTGTAGCTTAGATGAGCATCTTTATGCACAACTAAGCAAGTGAATTTTGTGGCTCTTGTTTGTGATGAGTAAGATTGAGTTGTCTCTTATACTTAACACTCGTATCACTCTTTTTGACGGGAATGATTAAAAAATCCTGAGAGAAAGGCATTAATAACCATCTCACCACTGTTGCCCGCCAATCATAAGATGACATTTGTATGCTCAGGCATAGCAAAATTGGAATGTCAAATATCATTCGGTATTTCTTTTCTCTCTCTAATATGTCCATGCATGATATGTTTAAAAGAAAAATATACAAAGAAAAATCAAAAGTAAAAAGATCAAAAATGCTTTAAAAATTATTGCAAGCATGTATTTTAGGAAATGTGGAAGTTATAGGATGTACCTTGAAGGTGATAGTCCCCATCAAGCAGTTATGATTGTGTGTAAGTTAAAGTGATTTTCTCATATCTCAAATCATCATAACATGTATACACTCATGCAATCTTGCGATGTTTTTCACACACAACACGCAATATTCTTTGCTACTCTTGATACATGTGTAGGTACAATGTGATTTGGTCATCACAATGTTTTACATGTATTAATGTATGCTTACTAAACTATCTTAACTTGGTTTTTGAACTATAAAATTGGTTAGACTTGTTTAGTGTGTATGTGTGTTTTTGAGATCCATGTGCTTAAAATTTTAAATTGAGAGATGATTTTGAGAGATAATTATGTTGATTGGATCATTAGTTGAGTTGCATGTTGGATTGCATTCATGTCTGTGTTTTTCACTCTCGAAAAACTGGTTTTAAAAAGTGGCTCGACACCTCCTCAATACCTCCTCAACACCTTGCTATCTGTCGAGCTTCTCAAGCTTTTTCTTATCGCAATCCGAACAGCTCCTCGATACCTGGTAGATCGATCGAGAAAGCTCCTACCTCCTTGACAGTTTCTCGACACCTAGTGGATCGACCGAGCTTCTGTTCTTGGATCTGATAAGTTGTTCCTCGATACTTGCTCGATACCTCAGCTGTTGACGACCATTTCCTCGATACTTACCTCGATAGCTTCCTTGACATCCCTCGACACCTGCATCTATCGAGCTTTATTGAGGGTTTATATATACCTTCTTCACGATTCGAATCTCATTTCTTCGATCTCTCTCGATCTGTCCGCACCTGTTCATCTCCCAAACACCATCTTTCTCATTCCAAACCTCTTCCTTTGTAATTTTTCAAGCTTTTTCAAGATTTTTCTTCTCTTGGTAAGTTTCTAATCTCTTACTCTTCATGCATTTCATGTTTTGAAACTTAGGTTTTAGGGTTTTTGAAAAATTTAGGGTTTTTCAAAATTGATGAGTTATCTTTGAAATTTTGGGATGGGTTTTCACTTAAATGAGTTTAAAACCTCATACATTGCATCACATTAGCATTATAACAATATTGACATGCATTTAGATATGTGCTACTTGTCTATGTGCTGATAGGTTTGGATTGGGCTGAGCCCATAATGCAATTTGTTTTACATGTCACATGTTCATGCATTTCCCATGCATACGTACCTTCTTTTCAATATATTTGATATTATTGATGTTGCTTGGGACTTTTCTAATTGTTCTTTTCTTTTTCTCCCTCTATTTTTGTTTACGTTAGTCGTGTCTATGGCACCTAAACGTAAATCCACTCCAACCTGGAACCCTTTTCGTTCCAATGCTTCTTCATCTTCTGATCCTTCACCTTCTAACTTTCGATTCTATGATGATGATGCCTTTAAGGCATTTTCGAAGAACTTTTCTAGACGAGGCATTCATTCGAAACGCCAAGTCATTCTGTCAGACTTTTCCGACACTGACCTTCCCTTTGTCATTCATAGTAGGGGATGGGAGTCACTGTGTGACGTCCCAGTCACCTGTCCTCTCGTGCTTATCCAGGAGTTTTACTCTAACATGCACGAGATTAATCGTTCAGTACCTCTCTTCTTCACTCGCGTTCGAGGTATGTGCATTCCTGTCACACCGCAACTAGTTGCGGATGTGCTTCGGGTCCCTAGGATAGAGTTTCCTGACTATCCTTGTTATGAGCGTCTGAGGACTGTGTTCAGGGATGAGCTCATGTCTGCTTTTTATGAGCGCCCCTCTACTTGGGGTGAGCGTCTATTTACATCATATCGACCTTTTGCTAAAGGTCCTAGATTCATGAACATGGTGATGACTTTTGTTTTGCATCCACTTTCTCACTATAACTCCATTACAGAGCCTCATGCTCGATTTTTGTTATCTTTTCTTGAGCATCTTACTATAGATTTTCCTTCCCATTTCATTCTTTCTATTATAGATGTTCATCTAGATTCGGCGTCCTGTGAGAAGCTCATCTTTCCTTCTACTATCACGAGGATCTTACGTCATTTTTCCGTTCCTTTTTCCTCTTCCGACCATTTTACCGTCATGTGTGCCATAGATTACTCTACTGTTAAACATAGCGAGGCCCAGTTTCGGTCGCGGCAGTTGGATTCAGCAGCACCTTCCTCCCGTTCTGCACTATCTCGTTCTGCTCTATCTGTATCCGCTCCTTCTTCTTTGGGTGATGTGTCTTTAGGAGACGTCATGGCACTGCTGCAGCGCATGGATGCTCGCTTGGATACACTCTCTACGGAGTTGCATCAGGTTAACATTCGTGTCGGTTGTATTGCATGACGGCAGGTGACTATGGGCGGTTTTGCTCCTGAGCCTACCCCTTCACCACCTCCTCCCGTGGCTTTTGATTATGAGGATGAGGATGATGATGATGGTGATGACGATGATGCTTTCGATGATTCTGATGGAGGTGCTAGCTCTATCGATGAGATGCCTACTTGACACTTTACCCTTTGTCACTCGTGACAAAAAGGGAGAGTAATTTTGGATATGAGAGTAGTCTCTTAGGGGAAGAGTTAGTTTTTGGATCATTGGGTTAGGGGGAGTGTTTTTTTTTTTTTTTTTTTAAGGGATGTAGTGAGGATATTATGTATTTTTTCTTTTCTTTTCTTTCTTTCTTAGATACATTGTTCTTGTACATGAGGTCTTGTGACCATTTATAGACATACATTGTACTTATATTTTCTCTTCTATATTGTTGATGTATGTTTTTCTTTCACCTACCCTTTCATGTGTTGTTTCTTTTCTCTCTTTATACACATGCTTCTTATTATTTGTATGCAATCTATTATTTCTATTTCACACAAAGATGCCTTGATGAGTTTTGTTTAAAGTGTTTCAGAATTACAGGTTGTCAAAGTCTATTTGCCATAAACTCTTTTCTTGCAAGGTTTTTCAAGAGTTTGTGATAGGATAGATTTTATTGTATTCAATAAGTGAATATGAGTTAAGTGATTTATGACTTCTCTCATATGGTCATTTGTTTGTTGTAGTTTTGTCACGGATTGCCAAAGAGGGAGATTGTTAGGACATATGTGTTTCACATGTTAAGAACATATGTCATGATTTTATGTAATTGGCTCATCCTTTGACAAAACGCACTTTACTTGTATTTAGGTAGACTTAGGATGTGTTTAAATACTTCAAGAAACCACGTTTCAAGATCAAGTGTTGAAACTTTCAAGTCTGTTCAAGAAATCAAGCAAAGAGTGCAAATTCATTAAAACTCGACAGCTGCTTGATAGCTTCTCGACACCTCCTATTTGTCGAGGTTTAAGAATTTCAGAAATCAAATCTGATTTTTTGGGATCCATGAATATGTTTTTGGGCCTTCTTTTCTCCTAACCCTAGACATATAAAATGATTGTTTTTAAGAGCCGTAAAATGGTACACAAGTTGCACAAGCATTGAGCAAACTCTGTTCAAGCAAATTGTGATCGGAGACAAAGTTCTTGACCTAGTTCATCTCTTTCTCTTGAAGAAGTTGCTGTGTATTTGCACCGTAGGGTTTTGTGACCAAACATCTTCTTGATCTTCATCGTGTGGACGAACTGAAAAACTTTGCAGCCAACAATCTTCTTAGTTGGTGTTTGAAGTTGCATACTGGGATCCGCACAACTGTTAGTCACATACTTGGGAGCCGTGCATCAGAAAGGGGAACTGTCACTACAGAACGAGTCCAATTGGGTATTGGGGTAAGGGTTCAATTGTAGGCTGGTAAGGTACTTGGGATTCCTTTATTTGTAACCGCGTGTTGTGATAATAGTGGAGTTTCAGGAGTGGTGATCTAAAAATCACCCGGTGGGGTTTTTGCTGTTAGGTTTTTCCCCATTCGTAAACAAATCACCGTGTTATTTATTTTCCTCTACATAATTAGTTTATTGGTGATTTGTTTGTGCTACCACGCGTTTGCATGATAAATTGATTAATTAATAACTTGACTAATTAATTAATTAATTTCTATCACAAAGGGTCATTCAGTTTGTGGCCTATCATTATCGAACGGGTCTTAAGAATTTTCCAACCCTAGTTATCTTTTGCTTTCTGCCTTGCACGTCTGTGCGAATCTTAATTGGCAGAGAGAATCAATTCTCTTAAATGCTCTCTCTCACACCCTTTTTCACTTTTATTTACAATATTTTTAACCCAAAAAAAGATAAGAGCATTCACATAAGTTCTTTTAAATTTTTTGTCTATTTTACACGAAAAAACATATTTTTTCTATTTTACACATCCACTTTTACAAAACACCCACGTCAGTTTATTTATTCTCCACATTTATTCAAAAAAATATTCATTATTTTAAAATTTTTTATTATTCACTCCCTCACTGCGCCTCTCTCTCACAAACCCACAACCACCATCACGACCATCATCACCACCCAGCCACCATCACCACCATTATCAGAAACCAAAAGCCATTATATCAGAAACTGATCTCCAGACAAGCCGATTAAAACTCTGTCAGAACCCACCCGATCTCCACCCAAAATCAAAGAAAAATCACATCAGATCAACCAACACCGATTAACCCACACAAAGAAAAATCAACGCCGATCAAAACGCCATCGTCTCCATGCCTCCACGCCTCCATGCCTCCACACATACCCAGATCAACCCACAACCCAAATCAACCTAGACCAAGCAAACCCATACAAACCAAGACCAACCCACACCATAAACTCAGATTAGACCACCATCGAAACCTCCCCACGTCACCACCATCAATCATTGACCCAAACCCACACCGCCACCATTGAGACCACGCCACATGCCACGCGCCGATCTCGCCACGCTGTGAACTCCGGTGGCATGCTTTGAATGAGAAAGAGAGATGTGAGAAAGGGAGAGAGAACTGAGGATGAAAGGATGGAGTGGGTTTTTTTGTGAGAAAAAGAGAGAGCGCACAACGCCTGAAAGAGAAAGGGAGGTGAGAGTCAGGTAGAGAGGAGAGAGAAAAAACTATTAAAAAACTAAATACACATGCTACAGTGCCCGTGTAAATTTACACAAGTATTGTAGCTAGTTGATAATTTTACAGAAGTTTACACACTTTTAAACGGACTGATGTGGAGTGTTTTTTGTTCAAAATGTGTAAAAATGGTCAAATAGTGTATTTTACACATTTATAAAAGAGCTGATGTGAATGCTCTAAAACGTTCTAAGGTAAACTAAAGATTTCATAAAAATTAAAAAAAATTTTGAAATAAAATTTACAACTATCATTTTTCTTTAAATAAAGAGTCTTGTTAACCGGTGTCTTTGAAAAATTAATGGATATCCAATTATTAGTTGTAAAGCACATGTGATGGGATAAAATAAGTCAAACTTGTTTTTTTTCCTCACACAATTAATTTATAGAGATGAGATGTCAATTAACTTTTGATACCCTTATTTAAGTGAACTAAGCTATAAATGAAAGGATAAATGCTAAGTACAAGTATGAGACATGAGAATTGGTTAACAATATCCTCGAGTTGCTTATATTATGTTCTTCAGAATTGGTCTGAGATAAATATTACACTTGTTCTAAGAGTACAATGATGATTCCTTATTTCTCTCTTTTCTCAGATCTTTTTTCTCCTCTCTTCACAGTGGTGAGTGGCCTCTCTACCTTATATAGTCTTCCAAGTTGTATATTGGCCTTCCATTTATAGGGTTAGAGTTCATTTCCCATGATACTTGTTCCATCAGAGCTTCACTAGAAGGTTTATATACCAGGCTATAAGCTATGATGACACTATTCAAGGGTCATTTCCTCATTAATGTGGCCAGCTAAGTGGGTTCAGAGTATTGAATGTGGAGGTGATGGGTGCTTTATCTATATTCTTATCTTTCTTGCTTGACGACAAATCTTACTTCTCTTCCTCAGTTTGTGCCTGATGGTCTTCATAACTAGTCCTCGGCTATTCCGAGGACACTTCAATATCCCCGGGGTACTCGAGTATTGTAGTCTTCTTGTGCCTATGATGAGTTGTTTATATTTTCCTGAGTATTTGCTATCAGTGCTTTTCGAGGTCTGTTCTCCCAACATTGGCCTTCTTTTACTTGTCCCTATTCTTGGATTCTCGTCCTCCCATAGCACATTTTTTAAAGGATAAAATATACTTGATAATTATTTATTGGCTTATAAGCACAAATTTAATATATATATACATATATATATATATATATATATATAAACAATATAATTAGAATCAAGTTATACCTAGTGTAACTCTAAGTGATATTACACCACTTAATACTTTTTATTATTTTAATATTTCAAAAATCACACCGTCGGATTATATGTTCTTTATGTTTTTAACGCGCACATCATGTTTTATACTAATCAAATGTCATTTACTATTCGTTCTAAAAGCCTATATTTTATGCACAATTTTAAATTAAAAAATTTATGATTTAAACATATGATCAATGACATAGTTATCAATTTTAGATCATCATAAAATTTTGCAAGCATATAGAGTATAAGAAGAGAATCTCATCCATTGGTAGATTTATTAAAATTTGCATCCAATAAAGAAATACTGAATAATGTAACATTATTACATCAGATATTACTTGAATTCACTCTCTCTCTTTCTCTCTCTCTCTCTCTCTCTCTATATATATATATGTATAAAAAGGGTGATGCTACACTTTATTATAGTATTACTAGTCTCTGAGCACGCATGCTTAGAGGTATTTCTATTTTTTTTTAGTAAAGGTTAATAATTTACATCTATTATAATTTAATTTTTTTTAAAATTTTTCAAAAAAATAAAAAGGATAAACTTTAAAGATAAGCTGTAATTTATTTTTTGAACATGAAGGAAAAAAAAATCCTAAATTTTAGAAATTCTCTTTTTGAATTCAAAATGAAAATTTTTATTTTATATTTATGACCATATTTCTAAATAAAGTTATTTTTTTATTAATAAGAGTATTTTTGAATCAAATAAAAGTTCAGTTGATAGAAAGAAATCCTCTTTTATATATATATATATATATATAAAAGGGTGATGCTACACTCTATTATAGTATTACTTATGCGCGTGCTCAGAGGCTTTTCTATTTTTTTGGGTAAAAGTAAATAATTTGCATCTATTATAATTTATAAATATATATTTTTTTATTTTTCAAACAAATAAAAAGGATAAACTTTAAAGATAAGCTGTAATTTCTTTTTTGAATGTGAAGGAAAAAAATCCTAAATTTTAAGAATTCTTTTTTTAAATTCAAAATAAAATTTGTTATCTGACATTTATGACCATGTTTCTAAATGAAGTTGTCATTCATTAATAAGAGTATTTTTGAATCAAATAAAAGTCCAGTTGAAAGAGATGAATCCTTTTATATATATATTAGTGCACTCACGCATGTTTAGAGGCATTTTTTTTTTTTTTTTGGGATAAAGGTTAATAATTTGTATTTATTATAGTTTAGAAATATATATATATTTTTTATTTTTCAAACAAATAAAAAGGATAAACTTTAGAGATACACAGTGACAATAAATTCTTTTTTGGACGAAAAAAAAATCCTAAATTTTAGGAATTCTCTTTTTGAATTAAAAATAAAATTTGTTATTTGACATTTATAACATTATTTTTAATTAAAGTTACACTTCATTAATGAGGGTATTTTTGAACCACATAAGAATCTAATTGAAAGAGGGGAATCCTCTTATATATAGTATAGATATATATATGCTACACTCTATTATAGTATTACTAGCCTCTAAGCATGTGCTCACACGTGTACTCAGAAACTTTTCTATTTTTTTAGGTAAATATTAATAATTTGCATCTTATAATTTAGAAATATATTTTTTTAATTTTTCAAACAAATAAAAATGATAAACTTTAGAGATAAGTAGTAATTTCTTTTTTTGGACGAAAAAAAATCCTAAATTTTAGGAATTTTTTTTTTGAATTCAAAATGAAATTTGTTATTTGACATTTATGACCCTATTTCTAAATGAAATTACCTGTCATTAATGAGGATATTTTTGAATCAAATAAATGTCCAGTTGAAAAAGAGGAATCCTCTTATATATAATTAGTCTCTGAACACGTGCTAATGCACGTGCTCAGAGGCTCTTTTATTTTTTTGGGTAAAGGTTAATAATTTGTGTAATGACACAATTTGAGTCATAAGCCCAAAAGTTAAAATGATTTAGGCTTAAAGAGCCCAATACAATGACTTTGTAGAGAGTGGGTTAGAAAACTAAGATCTAATGAGTTGGTAGCAATTATAGTGGATTCAAATGACAATAAAATAAAAACAGACTGGTTTTGTCTGAAGAAAATCGACCTCGATACAATTCGAGGAAATCAATTCTTGTATATAATTCTTGAAGTTGATTACAAGTACAATTCTTATTGCTACAGTATTTCTCTCTTATTTCTCTAATTTCCCTCCCTCAGGGCCTCCCTTCTATTTTATACTATTTTCTTCCTTTCATCTCTGCGCTTTACGTGTAAATTAGATTGTTGGTGTTGATCCCTGTCACATTAGCACATTCCTGAAGTTTCTAGGGAGTAGCTGTAAAGCTGAAAACTACTGTTCAGGTATCACTTCCGCATTAATGCAGCTAGAGAGTTAGCTGCATAACATTCAATGCGGTGGTAGCAGCTTTCCCTTAGATATTTCTCAACTCCCATTTGTCCTGTACATTCATAATGCATATCCTTATTAAT
Organism: Quercus parvula; assembly: GCA_030820535.1. Lineage (NCBI taxonomy): Eukaryota > Viridiplantae > Streptophyta > Magnoliopsida > Fagales > Fagaceae > Quercus > Quercus parvula. The sequence continues at coordinate 23,789,691 of JAUAME010000001.1, forward strand.
AGAACTTCCTAGAACGTCACTCTGGATGATAGGACACACTTTCTGATCTCTGCTTCGTTTAGCTGAGGAGATACTCCTCATCGACCTACCTTTCCCTGCCTTCCCATTCGTAGTTTGCTCATGGAGTTTTGAGCCTCATATTTTCATTACCGTTTATCTGGCCTCGGGCCATTAAGCGTCCTCGGACAAGGCCTAAGGCCCAACATATATTCCTGGACCCCTTAATCCTACAATTTGTATGTATTATAATTTATAAATATATATTTTTATTTTTCAAACAAATAGAATGATAAACTTTAGAGATAAACAGTAACTGCTATTTATTTTTTGAATGCGAATGAAAAAAAATATAAAATTTTAGGAATTCTCTTTTTGAATTCAAAATAAAATTTGTTATTTGATATTTATGACCCTATTTCTAAATAAAGTTACTCTTCATTAATGAGGATATTTTTGAACCATATAAAAGTCCAATTGAAAGAGGAAAATCCTCTTATATATAGTATAAATATAGATATAGATTATGTAACAACTTTAAAATTTGAAAATTGGTAGAAGAAAATTATAAAATTTCATTTTTTTTATAACTCTATATATTTAAATTTTTTTATATGAAATTTTGATTAATTTAAATATCTTAATAATCTTGAACAAAATTTCTAAATCTGCCTCTTCCATAAGGTGAAAGCGAAAATTAATTATAATTGTTTGGCGAAAATGCACTTTTGGTCCCTATATTTTAAATCGATTCTCAATTTGGTCCTTAAATTGATTTTGCTCATAGGTCAGTCCCTGATTTCAGAAAATCGTTTTTATTTTGGTCTCTGCCGTCAACCCAGTAACATAAAAATCTGAGGTGGTAAACGAAGTGCATAGGTGGCATATTAAATGCTGATGCAGCTGAAAAATAATAATAAAAAATATGACGTCAGCATCTAGGTTAGCATCTAATTTTTTTTTTTTAAATATCAATTTTAACAAAATTAAAAAAAATAAAAATGCATTAATTCATATTTCAATAAAAATAAACAAGAACATGAACACAGATCACAAAAACACAAGAACATGAACCCAGATCATAAGAACGCAAGAACACAAACCCAGATAACAAGAATAGTACTCAGAATTTCTATTCCAAAATTTGTATACATTCTTCTACCAAAAATCAATTATAAATTAAATAAAAAATGGTGTTGTGTTCTTCTACAAAAATCAAAACCTAAACCATTAAACCCAATGACCACCACCACAATCTGCCACACTAACCCATACCCACCAGCACCAAACCCGAATGACCTCTAGCACCAAACCCGAATGACCTCTAGCACCACCACTACTAGATCCATCATCACCAAACCCTACAATCAAATTTCAACCATAACTCAAAACATATTTTGAACCATTAAACAACCCAAACCCCCCACACCATCATGGATCAAAGAAAGAGGCACCGAGTGGGTGAGTCCAAGAAAAGAAGAGATAGAGGGAGAGATCAAGGAGACTACCTTGATGGTGGCTGGTGGCGGTGAATGGCGAGGAAGGAAACCACAACCACTACCACCTATCTGAGTTTCACAACACACACAAGGGGGAGAAGACGTGTTGCCCATCGTTTTCTCTGATCCGTGTTGCCCACCAAGCACCGAAGCCTCCATGATCAAAACCCCAAGGAGGGATAAGCAGATTTGCTCGCCGTTGGTCAACGAGGGAGAAGCCGAACCACCGCCGGCCACATCTCAACCTCTCTCTCTCTAAACACAGATCATTCTCTCTCTCTTTCTCTCTAAACTGGATCGTCTTTTTACTTTGGTCCCAAATCACTCTCCCTTTCTCTAAATCCATATAGTTCTCTCTCTCTCTCTCTCTCTCTCTCTCTCAACCTACATATATCTCTGTAAACATGATAAAAAATCATACTCCAAAAATATTTTTAAAGTTTTTTTCTAAAGAATCAAAACTTGTGACCACTTTTTACCACAATTTTAGATTTAAGATTAAAAAAATGAGTTTAATTTTTTTTTAAAAATTAGAAATTCAGATTTTTTTTAATTCAACGTTTGTTGTTGTTGTTGTTGTTTTATTTATTTATTTTATATTATTAAATTATTTATTTTAATTAGATTTATTTTTATTTTTATTTTTTTAATTTTCTGAGCTGGATTTTTTATTAATTTAAATGCTGATGTGGCATTTAAAAAATGCCAAATAAATTTTTTAATATTATTTTATTAGCCACATTAGCATTTACTGTACACACAGTGTATTCCGATTGTCACTTCAGATTTTTCTGTTATTGGGTTGACAACGGGGACCAAATTAAAAACGATTTTCTGAAATCGGGGACTGATTTAGGAGCAAAATCAATTTAGGGATCAAATCGAGAATCGGCTTAAAATATACGGACCAAAAATGAATTTTCGCCTAATTCCTTTTGCAGTCATGAGATTTATAATTTATTTATTTCCTATTATATAGGTTGAATGACTCCAATTAGAGTTTCAAACCCAATATATTTTTTCTTTCTGAGTGAGAAAAAAAAAAAAAAAACCCTGGTTTTTTCGTAAAGTTAAAGGTAATAAGAAATTAAATTACTAAAATACCCTAACCATTGTATTGTAATATGTTTTCCCAGCCAAAATGGCCAAATGGCCATAAAATCCTAACTATTTAGTTAGTAGGCCAGTTTTGAAACTATATATTTTATTAGCAACTCGAGTCTAACAGACTCGATTTTGACCCGTAAATCGAGTCTTTAATACTCGATTTTCATGGTCTAATCACATCTGATGTGGCATCATTTTCCACGTGGCGACCACTTGAAAATCGAGTCTTAAAGACTCAATTTATAAGCCCATATATAACAAAACAACAGCACCAGCAAAAAAAGAAATCAGAGCTAGAAGGGAAAAAAAAAAAAAAAAAGACGAAGACGAAGAAATGAACCCAGAAAAAATCAGACCACCCAGGCCACAGCGAACCCCAGGCCGTGCGAGCTTGGCGGCCTAGGTCGTGCAAGCCCGGCGGCCTGGGCCGCGCGACCCAGGCTGCGCCAACCCCAGGTCGCACGACCCAGGCTCGTGCGACCTGGGTCACGCGGCCTGGGCGAGCTCACGCGAGCTCTTTCTCTCTCTCTCTCTCTCTGATCTGGTCTGATCTGACTCTTTCTTTCTCTCTAATCTGGTCTCCCTCTCTCTGATTTGATTTTATCCGGTGAGGTGAGGCTGTGCTTGAGACTTAGAGTTTTTAAAAAAAAAATTGGTTTATAAATCGAGTCTTAAAGACTCAATTTTCAAGTGGTCGCCACGTGGAAAATGATGCCACATCAGATGTGATTAAACTATAAAATCGAGTCTTAAATACTCGATTTACAGGTCAAAATCAAGTCTCTTAGACTCGAGTTGCTAATAAAATATATAGTTTCAAAATCGGTCTACTAACTAAATAGTTAGAATTTTATGGCCATTTGGCCATTTTCGCCTGTTTTCCCGCTCTTTTGTTTCAGTCTGTGCGAATCTTGTACTCTCATCATTCACTTCACAGCCTCTTTAATCATCTTCAGTGCTTTTCAGTTTTCACCGACCCACTGATGAGACCTCTCACTCTTGAGTCTCTTTATATTCTCCTCATCCCTTTCTCATCTTCCACACCCCAAAAAACCTCAAAGAGAAGAAGAGCCTTCGTATGTGTGAGGCTCGATTGTGCAATATGAAGGAAGGTAAAGCCTTTTCAACGCTCGAAAAGGTACTCATCTGTGGGCCGTTTCTTTATGTTTTTGTTGTATTCATCAACATGATGCACTAGAATTTGTACCACCCAAAAGCTTGAATTTTTGTCGGATCTATATTTAGTGTTTGTTTAGATAGAATCTCTTGTTTTTGGGATTAAGCATTTGTATTATTGTTTAACCCAATTTTTTATTAATTTTAAATGCTTTCCCTTTAGATTCTGCATAAGAAAGTTCCTTGCTTTTTCTTCAGTAGTTTACGAAATTTCTAAACTTGTTTTTCGTCAAGTAAAATCATGTTGAATTTCTGTTAATACTTTAGTTATAAAGGCTTTGATTATTGGGGTTTCATATTGCACTTAATATTTAGCTAATTGGTGCTTGCTTAAACTTTTATTTTTTGAGGGATTGGGCAATAAAGTGCAAAGACTCTGGTTCAAGTGTGGGTGGGGTTGGAATAAAGAATGTTTACTCAAGCCAACGTGTTATATTTTGGTGGAAGTTGGAAAAGAACACGTTTATTTTGGAATGGAAGGATTTCGAAAGAAGGTAATTTTCTAGTTTAAAATTACCTTCACTTCTTAGGCACTAGTCTCTATTATTCCTTTTTTTTTTTTCGTCTTTAATTTTTTTTTACTATGATTTTATCTTCAATTTTGTTTTGGTAGGAAGGACGTGGATAATAAGGTTGCCTTTGACATTAGCTGTTAAAGGCAATTTATTTTTACTTTATTTATGTTACTATTCATAATCTTGCACTTTCTGGTATTATTAATACAATATTGTTTCAGTTATCTTTAAGTTTTTTTAAAAAAATATATATATATATATATATAAGAAAACCTTTAGCTTTATTTATGGCGCAAAAAAAATTTCAATTTCACTTAAATAAGTTGTTTTCAAATGGACTCTAAATATTCTTATAATCTTTAGCATATATTCTTATAATCTAAACATTCCCGAACGGACTTGATAACACTAATTATTCTTATAATCTTTTGCAAATACTCTTCGGAAATAGCATATTACTAATTGGGTCACATGATATATAATGACTTACTAACTTCTTTATTTGTCTTTTATTTTTATTTTTTGCCATTTGTAGGATATTATTGGTGGTGTGAGATAGCTTGAATACTTAATTAGGATTTGTGGCAAAAAGCATGAGTAAATGTGCTTAGAAAATTAAAGATGGGTTTCAACTAATGAAACAAGGAGTCAATTTGCACGCCCTGTTAGAAAAAATTTTAGAATCACACTACAAAAAAGATTGTTATTTGCGACAAAAATTTTTCGACAACTACAAAAAGCCGTCGAAAAAACTAGCTTTTTCGACGGCAAGTCTCTTTCATCAACAATTACTCGTCAAATATTAAAACATTTGTGACGGCAAAATGAGTTTGTCGAAAATGCCTATTATTTTTGTCGAAAATATGATTTATTTTGGAGGGAAGTCTTCCCGCCTTACTTTTTACGACGGCATAAAAATGTTCATCGTAATAAAGTATTATTTACGATGACCAAATAAAAACCGTCAAAACTAGTTACACCTGTGACGGCTTTTATGCATCGAAAATACAAAATATAATTTTTTATGGTGTTATTATTTGCGACAAACATTCTTCCATCGTAAATATAAAAGAAGGTATTAGTGACAACCATGAGGCCATCGAAAATGGGGAAATATTTTGGAGGGAAAATTCCCCCCTTACTTTTCACAATATTTTTGATGACATTTATCCATCGTAATTAATTTTTTTATTTTTCTAATTGAGTTTGTATTTGCGACGAACATGTTGACCGTCGTAAATAGTTAATTTGCTTTAAAAGAAAAAATGTACTAATGATAGAATTGGATTCTTCCCAATAAATAATATTTGCGATGGGCCTAAGCTGTTGACAATGGTAATTTTTTTAAAAGGGGGGAATTCATGCCCTTATTTTTATGTGTTTGACAATTGTTTTCCATCACTATATATTGCATTGTTATTTGTGACAGACATTTTGGTCATCATTAATAGTTAAAATTTTCTTAAGAAAAGAATGTATTAGCCACAGTAAGGTAAATCTGTCACAATAAAGGTGATTTCCAACATACATATGGCCATAAAAAATTATTACTTTCTTTGAATGGTAATTTTCCTCAATTTTGTCTTAAAAATCTAGATTCTTTTCTTAATTTTAAAAAATACAAAAAAAAAAAAAAAAAAAACTTTCAAGACCCTCCAAGTACTTAAGGGCAATATTGGTCATTTATTTTGCAACTTTTAGGGGCACTTTCGTCACTTTAGAAGTTTATGGGTATTTTGGTTATTTCCTAGCTTTAATGGCGTATTTTAGCCATTTTGGATGGTCGGATTATGTCAACGGGGTTAATCAAAGTTTCCCAGTGGGTGGGTACAACAACACATGTCCATCATGCAACTAGATAGAGATCCAAAATCTGACCGTTGGATTGGTAGAATGTGGTGAAATATTTGTGTTTGTAAATTACAGTGACAATCAGACGATCAAATTGTGAGAACAGAGCAGTCAAATCTTGCGAAACTTCGTCAAAGTCTATTAAACTTGGTCAATCTTTGGTCAAACTTCAAAGTTGGTTCCAGGACCACTAAATTTGATCAAATTAGGTAGATCAGGAGGTTTTAAGTGGATTTTGGGTATTGGTCAGTGTTTTAAGGTTTTTTGGGTTTTTATGCTTTTATTAGTTTCAAGTTTAAAAATGGCAAAGTCAAAGGTCATATGCAAATCCATTAGGGTCAGTTTGTAGGTTTTTGGTTGCATTTTGTAGGTCATTTTCTTGATTCTTAGTAATATTTATATAGTTTATAACTTTCTTGGGAGAGTATTGAATATTTTTATTGATTCAAGTTTCATGATAGGTGGATACAACGACGTGCATCCATCTTGTGCCAGAGTTAGATTAAAAATTTGACCATTAGATTTAAAGAGTGGGATAAAATATTGGTTTTGATGCATTTTGAGCTCAATCAAACGGTTGGATTAGGAGAACATAAACAATCAAAATTTCTTGGTGTTTTGGTACAACAACACATGTCCATAATGCTCTAGACTTAAATCCAAAATCCAAAATCCAACCATTGGATTGGAAGAATGTGGTGAGATATTGGTGTTGGTGAAGTATGACAACAATTAGACGGTTAGATTGTGAGAAATGAGTAGTCAAAGTTTGCAAAATTTGGTTAATATTTGGTCAAACATGGTTAACCATCGAAGTTGGGTCTATGACTACTCGATAGGATCAAACTAGGTTGAATAGGGAGGTTTTGAGTGGGTTTTGAGTATTGGTTTGTATTTTAGGGTTTTTTCGATTATCATGCTTTTTTATAAAATTTTCTTTATCAAATTTTAACAATGAATAGTATATACAATACTGAAAATTATAGAATAATAATGCAAAATTTATCAAGCACCAAAATACTTGCAACAACAATTCTCTCCACAACCCGTTGAAAAACTTTTAAAAAATGTCATACTAAATATATTAAAATACTCTTTCATTAAAAATTGATATTAATGAATTTTAATTATGAAATAAGATAATTTTGGAAATTTGCGAGCAGATTAGTACACAACATTCTTAATATTAATTTAACAAAATTTGGTTAATGGGATGTCAAGTGGAAAATGTTTTTCCCTTCAAATGGAGTGGTAGTTTTGCCAAGTAAAATACACAAAGTTTATTTTTATTTATTTTTAAATATTGAGATTATATTTCCGTAAAATAAATCCACCTAAACAATATTGAGATTATATTTCCCTAACTTTTTTAAAAGACAACTTGCTAAAAAAAAAAAAAAAAATTGCAAGAAGTGAGATTTCATAGTGTTTCTATCTTTTATTATTAATAATAATAATAATTAAAAAAAAGTGATATTTCAAAGTGACCAAAAAAAGAAAGTGACATGATTGTCATAAACAAAATACATAATTTTAATTAAAAAAAAAAGTCACATTGCTGTAACAACCCAGCCCCACGTTATATATTGTTGTAAAAAAAAACACACACAATATCATTTTAAGTAAAAAGAAAAAAAAGAAAAAAAAAAGAAAAAGAAAAGTCAAAACCCTACCTCTAGTTCCCTCCTAGAAAAGACAAAAGAAGCTACAGTGCGCCTCCTCTTCTTCTTTTTTCAATCCTACGCCTCCCTTTTACTCACTAAACACTAACACTCTAATTCACTCACTAAGAAAAGAAGGAAGAAGAAAAAGTTCTCACCTCTATAGCTCAGGTTAGTTTTCTTAAATCCTTATAATTTGATTTATTTTGTTAATGTAGTGGATTAGTAAATGGATTTGTTGGTTGATTTATTTAATCTAAATTTTGGGTTTGGTTTAGATATATCTTTTTCATAATATACAATCATATTGTAGGCAAAGTTCTTGACAATTTTTTTTTTTTTTTTTTTGAGAAACAAACACACACATAGGGGAGAAGGAAATGAGTTCTAACACAAAAGCACACCACAATCTGTATGTATGTTTGTGTGTATTGGTGGTCCCAACCAATCTGTTGATTAGTCTTAATTATATGCAAGCACCTATTACACATAATTTTTTTCCAATATAACCAACATTAATTTTTTTTTCTATTTTATTGAGTTTGTTGAAATAAGTGATAAATTTGCTTATTATAATTTTCAATTAATTGCTATTCTTGGTGCATATATAATTTTATGTGACTTGTTATGGTGATGGATATATTATTAAGAGTGATGGGGATGTACTATTAATGTGGTTATTGGCGGCGGATGTATTCTTGAAAGTTCTCATTCATAGGAGAACTACAAGGTTCTTGATAGTTGTAAGGATTTACGATAGATGCAATGTTTGTGTCAGTAGTAAGAATTTATTTTTAATGTTTTGTCATTTATCATGGTGATTGTGTTAATGTTTTTAAATGAATACATTTTAGTTAATTCTTTATTATTTATTATTTAGTGTAAGTATAAAAATTTGTGTAGTTATAATTTTTGTATATTTATATAATTTAATCTAAAATATTGCAGACCAATGTTAGGGAGGAGATCGTAGTGTGAATAATTACACTAGATGACTTTAAGGAGGAAGGTGACTCTCAAGTAGAGGAAACTGGCTCAGATGATGACTGATCTTCCAATATTTATGCTTCCAAGTTTAGTGAAGGATATAATATAACTTTCATGTATTATTGAACATTATGCTATTTTGTAGACCTCTTAATATTTTCATTTTTATTGCATTATTCACTTATTAGTTTTGAACAATTATGGATTTGTACTTGTTATTTGAATGGAGAATTTTTTATGAGATGTATGTTTGTGATTTATATATTATTTTATTTACTTTCATGTAATTCATGTGTTTCTTTTTTGACATAATTTTTTTGTTGCAATTAAAGTAATATAAATTACTTTTTTTTTTCAACGAAACTATTTTGTTGCAAATAATTTATTAGTGACGTGGTAACTAATTTTTAATAACGGTCAAAGTTCATTGAAAAAAAGTAAATGGTCACTAAGATTTTTTATTTTTGATGAAAAGCTAAATATTTACGATAGCTTTTGGTCGTTGAAAAAAATATATTAACGACGGCAATAGTTCGTCGCAAAATGAATTTGGTCGTTTAACTTTATCGTTTAAAATTGTATTTTTTGACGGCAAATCAAGTATTTACGATGACTTTTAGTCATCGAAAAAATACATTAACAATGGCCTTAGTTCGTCGCAAAATATATTTGGTCATCTAACTTCCTCGCACAAAATTGTAGTTTCGACGACAAATCAAATATTTATAACGACTTTTAGTCATCAAAAAAATACATTAACGACGGCCTTAGTTCATCATAAAATGTATTTAGTCGTCCAACTTCCTCGTATGAAGAAGCATTTTCGACAGAAAAAATGAATTGTTTACGACGACTTTTTACGATCGAAAATGAGTGTTAGCGACGGCCTTGTCGGTAATATAGTATTACCGACAAGGCTTTTGCCGACGGACGTCGACGGCTTTTTGCCGTCAGCACTACTAATCGGCGACGGCTTTTTGTGTTGTTGTGACAAACTCTGACCGTCGCTAATAGCAATCTTTTTTGTAGTGTCATCTCATAACATTAAGGTATTAGAAGATTTTTATAAAAACGAGAAAAATATTTTTCGGTGCAACTTATAAGAAATTAAAGAAAAAGTAAACACATAGAACGCAGTAAACGCCAAATAATTGGATTCAACTTAAAGCAAAATATAGCATTAGCAAAATATTATTATTTATTTTTATTATTATTATATGACTACAAACATTGTAATAATCCAGGGGATCTAGTAAGATTTTCTATAACTCAACCCTTTATAAATTGTTTTATTGTGATTATTATTTTAATCCTTTGTACTCTCTTATTATCAATTGTTACATTTATTACTTGGACAAGATATATTGCATAACGTGTTTGGTAGTTTATAATAAAGATAATGTATAATGACTTGTCAATTATATTATAATTATTGTTACATGTATTAACAGTAAAGATAATGTATGTGTATGTGTAAGTGTATTATTTTTATTTTTATTTTTATTTAGTACAATTAATCATACATTTGTGTTTCTTTTGGTATAAAAAATGTATTAAGTTTTTTGAATCTTTACTTTTTAGGGTGGTTAAAGCATTTACATTAGTCTCTTCAAATATTTAGTTAAACTATTTCGAAAAGCTTTACTTTTGCTAGTTTAACTATCTATTATTTTCATACATATGTATCAGCCTCAATATTTTATTAACATTGAAATTTAATATAATGAGGATAAAGGCTCACTACATGTAGTGATGAGACTATTCTCTTTAAAAACTTTAGCTAATTTAGTGAGGCTAATCCACGCTTATTTTGGTTGAGTTTAGATAAATTTTTATTGAAATATTAAATTGTTGAGACTGATGTGAATGCTCTTATAGGTTGGAAAATAAATTATTGTATATGTATTATGTAAATATTATACGATAATATATTGTAAATATTATATATGGTTATATTATTGTTAATAGTAATTATTCTGTGTTATTATTTTTATTAAAACTATTACTATTATTCAAAATTTAGCTTGATAAATCCTTTATTCGAGTACTGTAATTTATATTTAATATTTAGCAGAAAAATATGTAGTAGTTATTATATATAAATTACATAAATTTTTATTGATGTTCTTTTGTTTTTATTTATGATTATCTTTATTTTAGAAGATATTAATGATTATTTGATTAAATGTTTTTTTCTTTCTTTTCTTGCAAGTATCAATATAATTCCTTCACTTCTCCGCTCCCTAATTTAATTGGAAATTATTTTCTTATATAGATGGTTTGTAAAAAATATACCTTAGGATATTGTAATTTTTTAATCTTTGTGTTTATATATTGTGGCATGTTAGGAAATGTAGGATCATTAGGCTTGATAATGTTTGTTGCCATAATTGTGGTTAACAATGTAACTTCCGTCTCCATGTGTTGACTTATTGTCTCACTTGAATGCTGAAATCTATCCTGCAACAATTTATTACACATGCTACTACCAAGTATCATCAATATAATTGACACGAACTCTTTTGATACCCTCATATCAATACTAAGTGCGCAATGTATTACACAATTCTCCAAACAGATGGTTTGATAGTCTAAATACATTGCGACATTTTCGTTTATTTTCATTTAAAATATATTGTACCCATTCATACCCTGTTTGTAGATTTGCAGGCATTGTTGTTGTGTTTATATACATCTCCATGTAAGCTATGACATTTGCACACCTAGCTAAATCTGTTGGAAGGACAAGTTCGTCGCACATTTTGAAACTCATTTCTCCGTATATGTTACCAACTATATATAAGAAATTAATGTATAGTTTAACTAATACTTTTAAATACGTTTCCACTAAGCAATTAGTTGAAGAAACCACGGCCAAAATTGGAATTTAACCATGATTTTCCAACTATTTAGTTAGTAGGCACGGTTTCAAAAGTATATATTTTACTAATATCTTGAGTCTTAGAGACTTGATTTTGGGCCTATAAACCAAGTCTTAAAGACTCAATTTTCTTGTTTGGATCAAATCTAAGTTAGCCCGAGGTCTACTTGAAAATCGAGTTTTAAAGACTCGATTTCTATTTCGACCCTCAAATGCTCGATTTATGTGTATATAGCATCTAACGTGAATTCCAACTGGATATTGAGTCTCTAAGACTCTGTTTTTAAAATCGAGTCTTAGAGACTCGATTTTCAACCTTTGGTCCACAAGTTGCCACGTGGTTAGGGTAGCCAGTACCTTTAGTCCTCATAATGTGGGTCTGGGGTCTCTCTGTTTTTTCCTCCAAAAAACCCAATAGCTCTCTCTTCCTCTCTCATTCTCTCTCTCTCGCTCTCAAACAAAACTCACCCCATTACAAAACTTCAAATCAAACTCTCTAGTTGTTAGTTACATATATATGTATTGTTAGGTTTTTTTATGGGTATGTATATCATGACTATTTTTTTTTTTTTTGGTTTGATATTGTTCTTTATATTTTTGATAGAATGATTTGAAGGTTTGTAATGGGGTGAGTTGTTTGTTTAGTTTTTTTTTTTTTTTTTTTTGAGTATGATTAATATTGTTGTTTTATTTTTTTATTTTAGAAACAAATGATAATGATTGAGTTTGTTTGTATGTGATAGGGTGAGTAAATGCAAATGTGGGGTCTATATATGCATATGATTTAACAAGTTAGTGTATATATTTGTTAGGCTTTTATAAAAAGTAAAAAATATTATAGATATATGTATTGTTAGGCTTTTTATCATGACTTTTTTTTTTTTTTTTTGAGTTTAATATATATATATATATATATATTGTTAGAATGAGTTGGAATTTTGTAATGGGATGAGTTTTGTCTTTAGTTTTTTTGTTTGTTTGAATACGAAATGATAATGATTGAGTGTGTTTGTATGTGATGTGGGGTGAGTATATGCAAATGTGGGGTGGCAAGTTGTAATTTTGTATTTTGAGTAGATAGAAAAGGTTTTGCAATTGATCTTAAATGAAAGAGATAAAATATGTCATTAACATAATACACTTGACCCTAATAGGTTCGCAATCTTTAAAAATATTGATATAAATGTATATTACGGTGGACCCTTTGTCAATCCTGAACAGATTGTCGGATTCTCATTTAGAGGGTTGGGTATTGAATGCTATTACATGATGATACGTTGTAAGTTAAAAACGTTAAATGATTTGAAGAGGAAAATAATGGAAAAATTGAATTTGAACTCTGCTTGTTATGACATAAAGATTATTTATCATTGCCCATAAGAAGTTCTTCATGAATGAATAAATTACAGGTATATGGCGATCAAAGAAGACAAACATGTGAAGATCATGTTTAATTGGATCCATAAAATGCCCAAAGTAAATGCTGCTGAGTTGTACTTTAGTTTGGAGCCGCTTGCAGAAGTTGATACTGAGGTGGTGTAACAAACAATTACATCTTTACAATTTACAGCCGTAGATGATGGATGCACTACAATGGGAGGCTATACAACGGGAAATTATATGCTCCCATCTCAAGATCATGCCGCTAATATTGGCAAAACACTCCAACCTCAAGAGACACATTTAGGGGAGGAAGACGAAGATCATGTTGTGAATAATGGTGAAAATCTTGATAATATGGATGAGTACGAAGAGAGGATTGAGCGAGGCGACTTTGATGGAGAGAAAAGTTTGAAGCAACTTGTAGTAGCTACCATGTAAATGTGGCTTACATAATGAGTGAGCGAGATGAAAGATGAGTACTTCACAACTTTAAATAAATACTAATCCTTTTTTACTTTGAATGAAGGCCTAATCAGCACTTAGAGAGCTTACACAACAGAAAAGCAAAGCACAAACTTGAACCATCAATATTTGCATCCAATAGGTGGCAAAGAAAAAGAAAATTCATTAATCTAGTTTACATACAACAACATAATTCTTACTGTACACACTTATTCAGTCATTCATCATATTAGAATTGATCATACTGTGAAAATTCATGGAGGCAAGGCTTGGTATGAGATCATTTATGCTATTACTTGAGATGTTAGATATAGATTGTTCTTGTGTAAGAATGTAAGAGATAGTATTAAAAACAGAGTGTTGTGTAGTTTGTGGGGGAGTTCCTTTGTCTTTTTTTCTTTTATAAGATGTAGTTTTTGTTGCAGCTTTGTTGTCTGGTCTTATTCAACAAAATAAAACAAAACCATAAAAAAGAAAGTTCTAGTTGCAGTATGTGGTGATGCAAACTCAATAAGAAGGACTAATTCTTAGTGGCCTGTACTTCCATGTGAGAGTGAGTTAGATACATAACATCTAGTAGTTAATGATAAGTGCTTAATGGTTCAAAATCCAAAAACATCAATACAATTCGGGACTCCTAATCGTTTTACCAGGTAAAAGTCTTGTTGGCCATTGGTGCATTAATGCAATATAACAATACAAGGGATCTGCATAATTTTGATATATTCTATTACTAAAGTGAATGTTAGGGCATCACTATTAAAAATCGGCATGGCAGTATCTATAATCCATGCATAAGACTTGGTAAACTCCTGGACTTGGTTAAGGCATTTACTTCACTTGCTCCCACTAGAAGAAATTTTAAAAAAACCAAACAATAAAGAAGGCTTCAGGTTGAGGTTGCTAAAATATGTTCTGATAGAATAAAGAATTAAGAGTAGTTGAGACAGTTGATGACTAAAGACACATTAAGTATATAAAACTACAACCATTGACTATTTCTATTTCCTATTTTTCTCTCTGGGATACATTCATTGGACCGTACTTCCTCAAAGATTCGAGCTCAGGTGTGGTTGGGTCAAAAACAGATAAAAATTATTATCCCTTTTGGTCTTATCTGTATTAGTTGAATAAACTACAAACGTAACCTTCACAAAAAGTACTTTGTCTTTCTGCTGTTTAAATTAAGTTTATTTTCATTATTCTTGACAAATAATCCTTTATCTGTATAGTTGTACAAGTACACCTCTTTTCTTTTTCTTTTTTTTTTCTTTTTTTGTTCAGCTGAACATGATATGATTTACATTCATGTTAGACAATACTGATTTTAGAGAGAAAGCATATATATTACTAATATTTCTAAAATCACTAAATCAAATTATATTTTCTCCAACAAAGGACTAAAATTAAATCCTCAGTAACCTAGCAGGCCAATGTTACTGTTACTGTTAAAAAAAAAAAAAAAAAAACCAAAGCATACAGGCAATGTACTAAGGGATTAAAAAAAACAGAAAAAACTATAGAGCAAAGAAATTACAACTATTTAACAAAGAATTAAAAGTAAAACCACCCAATGCATTTTGTCCACTCTATCAAAGTTTAGAGAAATATCACTAAATCAGAGTAAATTTTTTCCAACAAAACAAATAAAAATTAAATCCTCAGCAACCCAACAAGTATATAAATATATATATATATATATATATATATATATATATATATCTCCAATTTCTCCATTCTTAATAACAATTTCCCATAATTGACCAAATCAAACTTAGATCAAAGTAAATTTTGATCAACAAAGCACTAAAATTAAATCATCAGCAAATATAAACAAACCTAGAAACATAATCCGATTCCACAAACCAATTCAATCTCAAAAAACAATAATTTTCGATCTTTTTTAACAGATCTATTAGAAATTCAATACATAAACCAAAAAAAAAAAAAAAACGAATTGAAATCAAAGTTTCTTTAATTTTTTCCACCATTTCTCGGCAACCAAACGGTGAAACACACTTTGCATATAGTGACTCACCTTTTTTTTCGTTTTGAGAGACCGCGTAGACTGAAGGAACTCAAAGCTCTGTGAGTGAGAGTGGAGACTTTATCAAAGCTCTGTACACCTCGCTGTGGCTTTATCAAATCTTTCGGCGAAGGTGATGAATGTGAATTAGTGGAGACTGAGAATGGAGATTGAGTGAGAGAAGAAGGTGAGTGAGAGTGGAAAGCGTGAGTGAGAGAGGCGTTTAGAGGTTCTGTGTGAGAGTGAGAGGGTGAGTGAGAGGCGTTAATTTTGAAAAAACCCCTATTTGAAATCGAGTCTTAGAGACTCGATTTCCAAGTCTTCCACGTGGATCAACCACGTCACACCCAGATCGCCATGTGACATACAAATCGATGCTTAAAGGGTCGGCTTATAAATCGAGTCTCAGTGACTCGATTTCCAGGTGGACGCCACGTGGAAAAAAAGCCACATCGGATCTGATTAGATCATAAAAACTGAGCTTAAAAGATTCGGTTTATAAGCCCAAAATTGAGTCTTTTAGACTCGAGATGTTAGTAAATAATATACTTTTAAAACCATGCCTACTAACTAAATAGTTGGGAAATCATGGTTAAATTCCAATTTTGGTCAAGAAACCACTGCAAATCAAGTAAATTCTATAAAAGATGCCATTGGAAAGTTATCTAGCTATGATCATTGGTATTTCCAATTCATTTCCAGTTGTCCATAACTGTAACCAATCTTTCTTGAATTTTGTAATCCTTATATGATTTAGGAGTTTTGGTGGCTAACTTTGATTATCTTTGCTTTGTGGATCAGTTCTTAAGTTTGTTTGGATTGGTTAATTTTAATATGACTATATAGAGCTAAGCATATGTTTTCACAGTTATTGTTCTAGCAGTTCATAATTTTCTCCAAGATTAGTAAAATGTATATTCAAATCTAGAGGGAAAGTATAGAAACTCACTGGTGCTGAGAATTAGATGAGTCGTTTAGCAAATCCATCATTTTGTTAATTGCTTTGAAATTTTGTTGGCTGGAAACTTGTACATTAAACTTACACCTCACAAATGGAGCGTTAATAAGAATTTATTAGCACAAAACAACTACAAATGGTAGAAATAGAAACCAATTCATAAAATTAATATAGAATGTCAACATACTATGGAGATTGCAGCATCTTTAAAGCCACCAAACAACTTACTGCATACCTTCAACTCAAAATGAAAGTAAAACTTATGAAGAAATTGTCTAAATGTTTTAGAATTGCACCACTAAAACAATGCTCTCCTCCGAAGCCATTTTGGTATCTTTCATAAAGCTGCCCTAAATAATCATAAAGTTGTCTCTAAGAACACATGTAAACATGCAAGAAACCAAGAAATATTGGAAAGAAACATACTAGTGCATAAAAAACATCTAAACAGAAGACCATCACAAAGGAACTTTAAAAGAACACAAATCTAAGGAAAATTGGATGTTACATTACTTAACACAATTTTTAATTACTACTAGAATAGAGAGAGTATCCAACAACTACATACACAGTCATAGTAAACATAGTTTATGCCAATAAAATTTAAAAAGAAAAAGAAGAAAAAAGAGCAACAGTTACATAGAGAAAATTCGATTACTACAATACCATTCCAGGCAACCCCTATCAAAACAATCATCTTTCCTTCACCAAAGCTTGGGGTTTTTTTGGTATTGTTTCTCTAGCCACTTCAGCTGGAACTCTTTAGAATGACTGTGCTACAAACATGTGCCTAACCTCTTGGTTTCCCATGAAAAAGCAGGAGCTTAACATATGAATGTGATCACCCGGTTGCACCCCAGGAAGACTTAACACCATGTCCATAACTGCTTGAACCTTAGCATCTAAGCAAATAGTGTACGAGTACTTACACTTCTACTTTCAATGATAACATCTGAGATGTTTTTCAAAGAGTTGGACATCTCTTCACAATTGAACGCTTTTAACCACGCTTCTTGTGAATTCCCTTGAAGAGGTGGACATCTCTTGCCAAGCCTTTTTCCCTCATTCATTGTCGGTCTTGTCCTCAACAACGATGGGCCTTCAACATCCATTGGGTCAACATCCACAAGGGGCTGACATTGGGGGTCAACAAATTCTTTGCTATCAGTGGAGCCACTAGACCCTTCGGTGCTTTCCTTTGGTATTTGACCACTTGGGGTCCATGCATTTTTTTCCCGTTGCAACCATACCTTCAAACATGATTTCCATGGAAGCAATATTTGGCAAACCTTTTTTGCGAATGGTTGTTGCTTGGGGACATTCCTACATGTGTACAAACAATAGTTACGACATAATATAGTTGTAGATAGTTGAGGTTATCACAATTATGTAAAGTAAAATAACCTTAAGCTTTTGTCCCCACCACTCATCAATGGCATCAATCCTCCTAGTGTTATGATCATAACCTAACCCAATCTAAAGCTCAATAAGCTGCTTCCATATCCTCCAAGATTTTCTCAGATGATCCCACTATAGGTGAGACACCACTTTGCCCATTTCACTCAACTACTTAATCACTGCATCAAAACCCATTCCTTTCTCAAAAATCCTCTGCTCTTATTGCCTTCTAGGACTTGAGCAGCACACAAAATACAAAAAGCTTTTAGTTCTATTGGATCTTTCCACTCAGTTCTCACATCATTTCCAGTGTCCTTCGATTTCCCCTTAACCATTTTTGCTATAAGGAATTCTATACTCATTGAGGCATTTCGATAAATAGTTTGTATGCATATCATAATCGGTTACATGCCCACATGAAAAAATGCAAATTAAACTCATATAGTCCAAATACAAACATAGGCAGGAAGACAAACACACAAAATTACATGAAGGAATGAGGAACCCACAGATAAATTTCACGGACAAAATACAAAAACCACACACAAAGTGGAACACAAGAATAGGGTGATATTGGATTAATAGAAATTTCTGCCAGATTGATGTTTGGAGACACACACCAAGACATCTGAGAGTATGAGAAGTTTAGATACAAAGTACAGATAAATGCAGCGTTTTTCGCCCCTAGTGGTGGCAACAACGTTCACAGCCAAGAGAAGGCGGACTCAAGTGAAGGAAGAACAGAGGGGTACTCGTGTGTTTGTTCCACTTAAAGGAAGGGCCATTTGCTTTCCTCTGTTTTGATTATTTTGAATTTGGTAGGGAGGTGCAGTTCATTGAAGAGGAAGAGGACGGAGCATTTATGAAGCACATTGAAGACACTAATATCGCGTATCTCGCACATCAGAGAGAAAGAAGAAAATAGGAGAAATATCTTCGTTGCTCAGTGCACTGTATTTGGAACAGAGGGTTACTCAAAACGCACCATAGCAAGAAATATAAAAATAGATCCATTGAGGTATCTTAGTTGTTGCAAAATGCACCGTATAGCAAAAATAATTTGCGTTTTTCACAAATTTGGCTAGTTCGTGAATAGTGCCATGGAACCTAGGATTTAAAACGCAAAAAACGTGTTAGGCAAACACACGCATAATATAAAACCAAAACTTTTGACTTTGATTAACTTTTTATAATTTTGATAGATGAACTTTGCTAGTTTCAAAAATGTACACATCATTATAATTTATTTTATTTTTTAATTATTTTAATTAGAGTACAATACCAAAACATAAAAGCCAAAAATAACATGCTAGTTAAAGGGGGAAAAAAAAAAAAACCACTATTATTGCTATTGATATATAGGTAATGGATGTTGCCAAAGTATCTTCATATTACTTTAAAATCATAGAGGTTCTCTTTGTCCCAAAAAAACGATTAATTTAGTTTGATTTATAGACAATTTTCTACTGATATGGAGGTAATAAATGTTGTCAAAGTATCTTTACATTCATTCGCTTTTAACTCATTGTAGATTTTAATATAGGATATATTTGAAATGGAGTCTGGATTATTCAATTTTTCTCTGCTAACCCAACAACATCATATCTCTAATGATGCTTTGGAAGGCAATGTATGTTGGGAGATCAAAACTTATTAATATTCTAATAATATCTACAATTAGTCAATTTACATGAAAATAAATTCAAAATTACCAATATAACGTTGTACATTTTTTTTTTTTTTTAATTTTAGTTTTCCACTTTACGAGTGCGATGCCAACGGTTTGCACTTCCCAAGCAATTAGGTGAGTGTATTGCCCCATATTTGCATATATGTAAACTATACCGTGTCACCCGCCTATCGTATATTGATCTTGATTGGGGTTTTATCACTTCCTACCTACTTGTGAAATGACGATCACCTTACATGATATAGCAATCATGACAAGATTGCTTATTGACGCCAATGCAGTGTGTGGGCCTACTAATTTAGATTGGGGAACCGTATGTCAAAATTTTCTTGGGGTTAGACCCCCTGAAATAGCATGATTAGACTATGGCAGCCTTAAAATAACTTGGGTACACAATACATTTTCAAACCTAGTAGGGTGTCAATTTGGTAACAATCCAACAATATGCAAGGCATACATGTTCTAGATTTTGGCTTTACTATTTGGATATAAAAGCCAAAGTAAATTGCACTGTTGCTTTTCCCAACTATTAGTGGACTTTGGTAAAGTTGGAGAATATAGTTGGGATAGTGCCACCTTTGCTTTTCAATATATAAAGAAATGTGTTTTGTTGTTATTAAAAAAAGCACAGAGGTTACGGGCCTTGTTTTCATATTACAATTATTGGCATGGGTGTCTCTTCCATATCTGACTCCAATTCCAATAAATCTAACGAATTTAAATGGCGATGACCCATATGGCTGTAGGCATATTATTGACTTTCTATTTCTATACAAAATTTTATATTATAATGTGTTATGATATATGTGTTTCTCATGTTATAGAACATATGTCATGATTTTATGTAATTGGCTTATCCTTTGACAAAACGCACTTTACTTGTATTTGGGTAGACTTAGAATGTGTTTTAAATACTTCAAGAAATCACGTTTCAAGATCAAGTGTTGAAGCCTTCAAGTCTATTTAATAAATCAAACAAGAGTGCAAATTCATTAAAACTCGATAGCTGGTCGATAGCTTCTTGACACTTCCTATCTGTCGAGATTTAAGAATTTCATAATTCAACTCTGATTTTCTTGGGATCTGTGAATCTATCTATGGGCCTTCTTTTCTCCTAACCCTAGAAATATAAAAGGATTTTTTTAAGAGCCGTAAAATGATACACAAGTTGTACAAGTATTGAGCAAATTCTGTTCAAGCAAATTGTGACCGGGGACAAGGTTCTTGACCTAGTTCATCTCTTTCTCTTGAAGAAGTTGCTGTGTATTTGCACCGTAGGGTTTTGTGACCAAGCATCTTCATGATCTTCATCGTGTGGATGAACTGAAGAACTTTGCAGCCAACAATCTTTTCAAATTGGTGTTTTAAAGTCGTGTGCTGGGAGTCGTGCATCAGAAAGGAGAACTGTCACTACAGAAAAAGTCCAATTGGGTATTGGGGTAAGGGTTCAACTGTAGGTTGGTAAGGTACTTGAGATTCCTTGCTTGTAACCACTTGTTGTGATAATAATGGAGTTTCGGGAGTAGTGACCTGAAAATCACCCAGTGGGGTTTTTGCCGTTAGGTTTTCCCCATTCGTAAACAAATCACCGTGTCATTTAATTTTCGCTGCATATTTAGTTTATTGGGGATTTGTTTGTGCTACCACGCGTTTGTGTGATAAATTGATTAATTAATAACTTGGCTAATTAATTAATTAATTTCTATCACAAGGGGTCATTCAGTTTGTGGCCTATCATAATGTTTATCTTTAATACTTCTAAAACTTAAAATCAGTGGCAATCATTTATTGCGTATATGTGGGTGACCAAGAACACTTTTACTCATACACCAACGCACGTTCTATGTGCATAATGTTCTAATTATAACACACATCATAATAAACAGGTGATATATGTTGTCACAATTCATCAATGATTAATTTATTACTAATGTAATTTTCTTGATTGATTATAATTTTATAACATAATCATTGTAATCGGAAATGCAAATTGTTCGGATATCGTACGATAATTATTTGCATCCATGGTGTCTTTCAAAAAAACATATATGGATTACATATATGTTTTTCTGAAAGACACCATGGATTACATATATCGTATGATAATTATTTGCGACAATTTGGATTGTAGCAAAGATGTTCAAAGTTACCCACTAACAATTTCGATAAATCCATGCATTACATAAAATATTTTCTTTTATGTTTACATTTTGAAAATATTTTACATAGAGTCAAACACCCCTAATTTACAAATTAAATTTTCTTTTCAGGGATTGTATTAAGCTTTTCTTGGATTACATGAGGGGTGTTGAAGTGGATAAGTTATTAAAAACTCACAACAAATTGTACATTCTTTTCAAAGAATGTAGTATGTTAGAGTTTATATAAATGATGACAAGTGATGTAACTTCAACATGACTTAGATTGTATAAGAGCATTAGTATCTAGTATCTAAAATAAATCATATTTTACCATTTCAAATGTTATTTTATCTATTATACCATACCATTTTACAATACATTTAACATCGCAACTTTTATTTTAAAATACAGTACATCAAAATAATATAAATTATACAATAAAATAATAAACAAATTATCTATCTCTCTTCACTTTCTAATTTTTGTCATGGCCTCTTTGTCATTCTCTCAACAACCAAACAACCCAATCACCACCACGCCACCACCATTGCCCACTGTCCACTAAAATCCCATCAGAACTAAATACCCCCCCCCCCCTCAAAAAAAAAAAAAAAAAAAAAAAACCCACCAAATACTCACCAAAACCCTAGCAAACTCATAGCAAAAACAATCAAACAACCCACTACCCACCACTACTCACCACGCCAATCCAACAAACCAATCCAAATCCAACTCAACCCCATCAAAATCCGAAAACCAACACATCTGAACCCAAAAGTCAAATATTCATAGCAAAAAAAATCATACAACCCATTGGAACCCACTCGCCATGCTGTAATCATGCCGTGACCACGCTGATCTTTGCCATGCTGTGACCATTCCGAATCCAACCCAGCTCTGGTGGCAAGCTTTGAACGAGAGAGAGAGAGGTGTGAGAGAGGGAGTAAAGAGTGAGAACTAAAGGAAAGGGAGAGAATCAAAGAAAAAAAATAAAAGAGATAAAGAATTGAGTAGCTGATAGAGAGAGAAAAAAATAATATAAATTATACAATATACTACGAGTAATGTCATACAAATAAGGCAGTATTGTAGCAAGATTGTAAAAAGTTTTACAATTAGAAGCTCGAGTAATGCATTTTTTTGTGCTTTGATGTTAAAGTATAGCATATTATGAGTTATACCAGCCCGGATACTGATGCTCTAAGCTTGTTTAGGTGATGAATTATTTTAGAACGTCGACAAATCAAACTTAAATACTGATGGCTTTTCTCTTGGGAATCATGGCTTGGCAGGTAGTTGTTGGCTTATTATTAGGAATCATCAATCATCTTGGTGAGTGGGTTAAGTGTTTTGCCCACTCCATAGGTCATAGAGATGGGCTTTCTCTTTCTCCTCTTGATGATTCTTGGTTCCTTCTGAGCAGGATTCCTAATGCCGAGTGAAGCAATCCTATATATAAAGAGGCAAACAACTGTGCAAATTTAATGCATTGGCAAGAAGTGGTGCTAAGCTGTTGGATGATTTTGTTATATTTGAACACCCTCTTTGTATTTTGTTAGTACTTACTCAAGATGCTGTGAGTTGTATAACCTTAAGGCGTTGTACCGGCAATGCCAGTATTGTGTGTCTCTTCTTTGCTTCCACGACAATTTTGTTTATCTTAAAATAATATATTACGATATTGATGAATTTTGGCAAATCAATTCAAGCTTATATACACACATTTGGAGGGGGCTGAGCATCCTGGTTTGTTGATATATTTATTCGTGAGAGTTTTGTGCAACAATTGGAAGTTCGTTCTTTATATTGCTTTGTTTTCTATTATCTTGATTTTCTTCAATATTTGAACTTCTAATTGTTAAGAATGTTATCTTGTTTTTATTTTTATTGGTTACTTTTTAAATAATACGTTATATCATATATGTATATGTTACAATTAAGAAGTTTACAAGTAGAGGAAGAATTGAGTGATTATTCCTCAAATATAGGCATAAATGCACTTTTAGTCTCTACATTTTGCATTTTTTCTATTTTAGTCCATACATTTTATTTTTACCACTTTTTGTTCATAAACCAATTAATGTGTGACATTTAAATCCTTATTGTCAGCCAACTAATGGGAAAAGTTGAGGTGGCAGACGGAACATCCTATTAACTGACGTGGCGCTGATGTGGCATTGATGTGGCAATTAAAATATTATTAAAAAATATTATTTGGCATTTTTATATGCCATGTCAACATTTAAATTTTTTTTTTTTTTTTTATAAAAAGCCATGTCAGACAATTTAAACCAAAAAACAAAATAAATTAAAAAAAAAATCATTTAACAAAAACGTAAATTAAATTTAAAAAAAAAAACCTTAAATCTAATTTAAACTAAAATCATTTCTTAAAAAAATAAAAAATCCTTATCTTTTTAATTATTTTTGTTTTTGTTTTTTTTTTCTTTAACGTCATGAACTTTAAAAACTATAGTAGCTTTATCTTTTGAGATTATCTTTTTTTTTTTTTTTTTTGAGATAATCTCAAAAAGACTAACCTCGATGGTCCTCCACCAAATATCCAAATAGATCAAATTCTCTCTTTGAGATAATCTCATCAAAGATTAATCTCAAATTCTCTCTCTCTCTCTCTTCATCGTCCATGGATAGAATCTCTCACTCTCCACTGTAGGTCCATCGTCGGAGCTCACTCAACCTTCTTCTCCACCACGCACCAGAGCTCACAAGCAAACCAATGACGAGCAAATCGTGCTTCTCTCTTGATGCAGAGAAAATGATGGGAACCATGGATTTCCTCGGAAAAACAAGCTTGACTTGCGTGAGAGAGAACGATGCGACGAGGCCAAACTCTCTCTTCAATTGATGAGGATGATGACGACGACAAGGTAGTCGTTTGTCAAGATAGCGTCGTTTGACGGAGTGGTAAAGGAGGCAGAAACAGTGGGGTTTGACGGCATCGTTTTGGTGGAGTTAGGGTTGGTGGTGTGAAACGATTTCATTGGATTTGAGGAGGCAGAAATGATGCTGTTGGATCTACTCCAAACCCAAAAACTCAGATCTGCTCTAAACCTAGAAACAATAGAATTTTTCTTTGAGTTTTTTGTTACTTGTTGCTGCGTTTGGTTGCTAAGAAATGGGTTTGTTTGGTTCGGTTTGACTTGCTCTTAATCGATGGTGGTGGTGGGTTTGATTGTGAGAACATGAAGTTTGATGGGTATTCTTGCTCTTGTTCTGGGTTTGATTGTGAGAAGGTGAAGTTTGATTCTGGGTTTGCTCTTGTTCTCTTCGACATGCACTGTTGGTTTCTTTGATTTGTTTCTTGTTTTTCTGGATTTGATAGAGATTAGATTTGGTTGCTGGATTTTTTTTTAAAAGCAATTTGGGTTCTGGATTTAGATTCGAGGTTTGTCATATATTGGTTTGGGTGCTGGGTTTATTTCTTGGATTTGGGAAGAACATGAAGAACAAGTTCTTATTTTCTTATTAAAAAAATAATTTTAGGTTTTTTTTTTTAATTTATTTTCTTTTTTGGTTTAAATTGTTTGACATGGCTTTTTATAAAAAAATAAAAATGCTGATGTGGCATATAAAAATGCAAAATAATATTTTTTTAATAATATTTTAATCGCCACATCAGTGCCACATCAATGCCACGTCAACTAATAGGGTGTTCCGTCTGCCATCTCAGTTTTTTCCATTAGTTGACTGACAGTAAGAATTTAAATGTCATGTTTTAATTGGTTTAAGAACTAAAATTGGTAAAAATAAAATGTAAGAACCAAAATGAAAAAAGTATAAAATGTAGAAACTAAAAGTGCATTTACGCCTTAAATATATTGATAAGTTTGAGCTCGTTCTGATATCATGTGCATTTTGGCTTACCGTGTTAAGGTTGTGCTTATGTATGCACAATTTGAAGGGTTTGAACATCCTATTTTGTTGATTAATGGATGATCAATACTGATTGAGTGATAGTGCACTGTGTCATACGGCTGAACCAAGGGTCCAAGAGGCTCTTTTTTTTTGATAATTCAGTATTGTGATGGCAAACTTATTTAATTGTGTTTCGATTTTCTAATATTTAGGGGTTGACGTGTTTATGAGTTTATCACCAATTTTGAGAATTGTTTTTTAAAAAATGGATTAATAGTAGTTAATTTGGTTTGATAATTTATCAACTAATTATCCATTATTGAAAATAAACTATTGATTAATTGATATTATCCATAGTAGATTGTTAGTCTTATGCATGCATCAACATTACAACATATTTGGTTCTCTTCATTTTCTCACGCAAAATCAAGAGAGGTTCACAGTAGCATGCTGACTTCCCATGTGCGCGTCTTCCCATTAATTAATCGGATAGTTTACCTTCGATTAAACACTACTACCAAAATCCAAGTGATTTATTTATTAAAACTGTTATTGGAATGACCTCAGAAATAAAAAACTAGAGGTGTAGTACCAGTGGAAGCTTTTTTGGTTTAATCTCACACCATTCCTAGACATGTATTCATTGGATGAATGGTTTTGCAGAACAGATTTCCAACCAGGGACAGAATGCTCAAATGGGGTTTAATCAAGAGATACAACCTGTCGTTTCTATCCATAGGAGTTGTAGTGATGAATGCAGAGATCACATATTTTTTTGAATGCCCCATGGCTAAGAGGATTTGGAGTATTAGCATATATATAGGTCTCTGCCTTATTGCAGATTCACTCCTATAGTGAAATAGGTCTGTTGATTAATAGCATGATGGGCAATTGTTTATAATCCATGGTCACATAGGGTAGGAATGCTGTGATTCACGATGGAGAAGCTCCTCATAGTCATGGAAGAACGTGTCACTAATTTCATTAAAGCCAGGTGGAGACTGGAGGAATATAAAAAAGCTGGTAAAGAATAAAAGAGACTGGTGAAAAAAGTACAAGTAATGAATGGACTGGATTCCTCTAGGATCCAAAAGATTTCAATTGGGGTTGTTTGTGTGGCGCTTAGGGGTTTACTGTGTACTGTGTACTATTGAGACTTGCAGGATTCTTTCTGTACTGTCTTGTCAAATGAACTTTGAAGGAGGTATTATTTGTCGCTTTTGATAATTTGACATGGAGTTGGGAACCTTTTGTATGGAGAACTGTGTTGTAAGTTGTTAGTTGAATTCACCTTTATTGCTTTGCAAGGTTGGGTATCAGACTTTGTAACGTACTTGTCCATGGAGATAGGGATTGAGATTCCATCCCATGCAGTAGTACAAATCTCAGCCTTTTATCTATATATATATAAAAGCAGAAGCCTCAACGAGGTGCTGCCACGTTAGATAAAAAGCCTATTTAAAAAATTGACACGTATAAAACTTTAAAATTAAACCAGCCGCACGTTGTAACGTTTAACCTTTTAAATCTCTGCCAGGCTTGCAATTTAAAAATGATAAATTATATTGTTTCCTTAGGGTAACACCCCATTTGATGGCATCTTAGTATAAAAGGAAAAATAACTGCTTAAGACAAAAAAGAAAAAGAAAAAAAGAAAGATTGCTACACGGAGAAAAGAGAGAGAGCCCGAGAGAAAAGAGAGACAGAGAAATAGGGAGGCAGAGAACGGAGAAGGAGAGAGAGATCGAGAGATCAAAAACTGCAGTTTGTGTCTCAGGAAGGAAGATGAAGCATCAAGAACGAAGAGGAGTCTACCCCGCCCATTACGACTTGCTTCTGATGGTTCCTATTCTTTTTCTTTCAAAAGAGAAAGAAATAGAGAAAGAGGCAGAGTTAGAGAGATCTCAGGCCAGTACCACCGTCGGACTTTGGCCACCAAAATTCTTGCTTCCCTCAACCGACGATGCACTGTTACAGAGTGAGTTTTCTTTTTTTGCTTTCTTTGTTTTTCGATTTTTATAAATTTTTATAAGTAAAAACCTAAATCTTACGATAACTATGATTTATGTTTACTGCAATTTGGGTCGCTCGCCAGACTTAGACCGCCGACACTGCAAGCACACAGAAAGAAACCGTTAAGCCATACATCCGCCACCGTCGAAACCGGCTCCGGTATTTTTTCTTTCCATTTTTTAGATTTGGGTATGAAATGTTATTTTTATTTTTATTTTTTTAATTGAATGGGTTTAGATTTGATTTGTTTTTGTTTTGGGTTTTTAGGTTTTCTATCAAAATGTTTGTTTCCTCAATTTTAGATATTTGCTTTTGTTTTGTTTTTGTTTTTTGTATCATTGAGATTACTGAAACTCTTCCCCTGTTTATTTCTCTGTCCATTTTGTTTCTGCAACTCCATACACACAAGGTCAGTATAGCTTTGTTAATTTTACTGTTTTGGATACTAAATCTGTGTAGTTTACCAAATTTGGCCCACTTTCGTTCCATTTGTGTTTTCCGTTTCAAAACAACAGACATAGGGAATAGAAAATCAAAAATTACAAACCAATTTTGCCTTTTCAGAAATTGAAAAGAACCCTTTTCTTTTATCAAGAAACAATAGCATCTCTTACAATCTGACCCATTTTGCAACTGTCAAATTCTCGATCAGACACACATGGATAAACCCTTTCCTCCATCAAATTCCTTACGCATATTTATTCCTTATTAATTGTTGTTGCTCTCTATCAATTGGTAAGCCCTATATCTTCTCTAAATTTCATTGACTTCTTATGCATTTCATGCATCAAAGTAAGGTATTTCCATGCTCATGCATAATGATTAATTTAGCATTAGTCGAAAACTTGGGTTAGCAAATTTTCATATGAATGTTAGGATTGTGAAAGGGAAGTTAGTCCTACCCATTGCAGTTGGGTGTAAAAATTTGATAGAATCAAAATATGCTGTTGTTCTTGACAGTAGCAGGTTTAATTATGCACTTGAAGTGTTCGATAAAATGCCTAGAAGACGCAAGGTTGGTTTTTATTGGGATGCTTTGGTCTCAAATTAACGTTTCATATTAATCTGTATTAGTGCTTTTTAAGTATATATTAATCTATATTAATCTGTAATTTCTTTCAAATAATTGTTTTTGTAGTAACAATTGTATCCTTCCAAGGTCCAATCCCAAACAAATAGTTCTTAATGAAATCAAGATAACTATCTGAAGTAATATTATAGTATGTCTGCACAAAACATTTATTCAATCAAGAACACAATTAGAACAGTTACTGTATGGAACAGATAATTTAAAAAAAAAAAAAACACATTAGAGGTATAGTTTTGGAACTAATAGATGATATGGAACAAAATTCACCTAAAATATGATTTTATAAAATTCAACTTGACATCTCATAGTTCTTTTTACAAGGAAATAAATCTTAAGTTAGAAGAGATTTTAGGCAGACTAAAATTGCTTGCAAAGCAAAAAGACCTCCTTGGTCTTAAAGAAAGTAGTGGTGGTGAGAAACCTTCACCAAAAAGGCCAACGACGTCTTTGGTAGAAGAATCTGGTGTATAAGGATGGAGATACAGTGGCCATAATTGAATTGTTGCTAGCAGATGATGGCAGTGGTTATAACACAAGTGTGATTCCCATAGTGGGCGTGGGTGGAGTAGGCAAGACCACACTTGCTCAGCTTCTATATAACAAGAAGTTGGTGGTGGAGCATCTTGATGTCAGAGCATGAGTTTGTGTTTCACAAGAGTTTGATGTGCTTTTACTTGGATTGGGAGGTCTTACGAACCCCATTTAAATCTGGGGCTAATGGATCCTTCCTTGGAACTAATTGGGAAGGAAATAGTGAAAAAGTGCAATGGCTTTCCTCACCTAATTAAATTTTTTCCCCCTAACATTTCTACTATAATACCTGCCATACACATATGGCTAGCAACATGATTCACATTTAGAAGTTAAATATTTTTCAGCTTATTTGTCATGTTAAATAACAAATTATTGAAGTTGATCTGCTTGCCAACAACAAAGTCAAATGGATTTTCAGGATGAGAACAAAGAACAAAAGAAGTTAAATATTTTCCAGTTTATTTGTCATGTTAAACAACAAATTATTGAAGTTGATCTGCTTGCCAACAATAAAGTGAACTAGATTAAAGGACTAAACAAAGGCAGGTTGTTTTAGCCATTCTTTTGACATATATGAACCTTTGTATCCGTATTGCAACTAAATATTGCAACCTTTTTCTTTTTTAATATTTATATTTTTAAATTGTTGAAAAAATATCTTTTACAGTAATCAGATAGATACAGGTTCAAAATACTTAGTGCATTTATCAACGATTTTGCTTAAAGAGTATGGATGCTTATTGTTCATAGTTTGCTTCTTCATTTTGGTCTTGGATGTGCCAATCAAGTAAATTAACCTTCATCAGTGTAATGTTTAGTGGGGTGATTACGCCATTGTAACTGAACAAATTTGAGGTAATGTTTAGTACTGTGTAGTAATGTTTAGGAAACGACCAAAGCGAAATCATTCCTCTTTTTTTCTTTTGGGATTGATTCTTTGTTTATTTAATTTCATTAATTAGTGCAGATTTTACAACTTGCAAATTAGAAGTGAAATTTAAGAATACTATGCCACATGTTTAGTGGGGTGATTGATTTTCTCTATTTAGTAAACCAAAATTAGGTTCAACAGTTGGAGTTCAATTCTGTATGAAAGTATAACGCGGGTTCCTGTAGGACATGATCAAAATAAACCAATTCTATTTCTTATGAAGTTAGTTCATTTTTTTTGTAATGGCAGATTATTACTTTCTTCAATATCTCAATACTATGAACTTTGTTTTTCCTCCCCTTTTTTTTTTTATAATGGCAGATTTTTATTTTCTTTAGTGTCTCAATACCATGAACTTCGGTTTTTTCCCCTTTTTTTTCTTAATTTCATTCAAAGTTTTAGAAGAGATGCTTGAATCAAATGTGTTTGATTGGATTTTACAGACTTTTGTAGATTAGCTTTGATTTTGGGAACCTAAAAGTTTTCTCACTATTAATGTGTAGGTATAAAGAAAAGAGCTGAGATTCTAGAAGGAGACTTCTTGAGTCAAAAGATTGTCATAGCATTGAGCAACAGTGATACCTATTGTGGTTGATATAATCTTCAGTGTAAATTAAATGCGTAGAAGATAGATAAATGTGGCATTAGTGTTTATTAAATAGATATATGTGTTGTGAGGCTGATTTACAATTTAATATGAAGTTGTATATAAAATTGAATTTGGATTTTGGCTTTGAGCCAGTAAAAATACAAAGATTGCCATTGTCGTTGCAAATAATTTTTCCATTGTCTTTAATGTAGCTTTAGTTTTAAGCATTACTTTACCAATCTCATTTTTTCCTTTTTAGCCTATACAATTGTATCAACTATTACATATTAATGAACTTTGCATATAGGCCATAATTTTCATATAGGTCATGGGAATTTTAAGAAAAAAAATAAAAGAACTAATTAGCATTTTATTGATGAAAGCATTTTGCATTTGCAAGAACAATTTATTCTATTTACATGGTGGGGTTTTTTTTTTTTAGTTAATGCAAATCATGACCATTGTGGTGTTCAAACTATGCATTAACATTAACATTATTTTATATTTGTTTGTTAAATATTTAATTTTTATCATAATCGTACAAATTGTGATCGCTCCTATAGTTGAAGTATCGGGCCCCTTTTTCGTTGCCCAAGTTACACAATTTTTCTATAAAAAGATAGAGATTTTTTTTGATGGGATCTAACCGCAAATTGATCATGAATAAATGTGCCATTTTATTGGATTTGGGATGGTATATAATCCGATAGCAATTGACATGTCACATATACATCTATTTTATAGAAATGATTTGATAATCAATATATTGGTTGACTTTACATTTGCAACTTATAAATAATGCCATGTTAAATTATTGGATGACATTTTCCAAGAAGAAGTAGGTGAAGTATATTGAGTTAGCAGTATAAGTTTTGATTGTCTTTTAATACGAAAAATGATCCCGCGCATTGCGCGGGTTAAACACTAGTTTAATCTAATGGCTCATTCTCTTGGCACCTCACCAAATATAAAAAGACCCTTTCATCCTTAAAGTTTCTTCGGTGCTTGGGTCTGAGTTCATATTGCATCGTGTGTTGGTACAGAGGATAGAGAGGTTGAAGGATAAAAATTAAATTATTATATTTTTTTGGGTAAATAAATCAAATTATTATTATGCTCTTACTATAGTTTGAAACAAATGGATAATAAGGGTAATTTTGTAATTTCATATTCATAGATATTTTCCATCTTCTTTTCTCTCCAATTGGGAAGGAGAAAAATGGTAACACCGGGTGAACTGCTTCCACAGTTACACCTACCCAAATTTTATTTTCTCTCTATTTTCACACCTACCAACTACACCATAAGACTCCTCATCTGGGTAGTGGACACTTTCCACCATACCAAGGCTCACTCTATTGTTAGGGCTATAAATGAACCAAACCAATTATCAATAATCTGGATTCAATTCGATAAAAAGTTCGTTTGTGTCTGTTTGTTTATAAATAAGTCAAGCTTGAATCTTAATTTTAGACTCATTTAATAAACAAGGCAAGCTCAAGCAAAAAAAAATTGTTTACGAACAAGCTCGTGACCTACAAGGCTTGATACAAAATAATCCAAGCATAAACTCATTTATAAGTTTATATATGTTAGCTAGATATACTCATTACACATATCTAACGACATGGCCAACATGGGATCACTATCCATTACCTTAATTTTTTCCTTCCTTCTAACGTGAATGTAAAATTTATATTTTGAATAATTGTTGAAACTATAGACAAAGTAGGATATATGAAGGAATTTAATTATGTAAATTTTTAAATTGAATAATGGCTAATCATAAATAAGCCAAGTACGTAGGATTAGACGCATGATAAAATAAGTATGTTATTTTCTTTTCTTCATTTTTTCTCTTAATTTTAGATATTTAAGCATTATCAAGATAATGCAATTTTCTTAGATCTCATGTCCAAAAGCTTGACCTAAGCTCGAGTTTAAGTTTGATATTAAGCTTGAATTTAGCTTGACTAATTAATTAAGCCAAACCAAGCTAAACTCAAACTTTTCAGCTTTCCCACAAGCTCAAGCTCAAACATTATTTTTAGGCTTGTCCGAGCTCAATCCAAGCTTGAGCTTTTAACTTTTTCTGACGAGCCAAACTTGAACATACACTACTCAACAAACCTTGGTTCATTTACAGCCCTATGTGGGTTTATTGATAATAGTGTAAAAATTAATTAAAGTACCACTTCCCTCTCCTCTTTTGTTTCTTCTCACTAATCACAAATATTTCAATAGTAATTTGAAGTTGATCACTGCGCATCCTTGACGTAATGGTCACTCCACAAGTACAAACTACAAAATTCTTGTAAGATCGGTAAGGGTAAGAGCCGGAGTTCAAATCAGCTTATTTAATTTAGGCCCTTTTTGTCTAAAATTTGGTACACCCTAAGTTAAAGAAAGTAAACTAGTTTCTTACCACCATGGTGTACGAATGTTTAGTGCACCAGTCTGGATCTTGTAAAAGCCTGTTGGAACTTCTTTTGTCTTGTAGAACTTGAAAGAGTTAAGGGGGCACGGGTTTGCATTTTCTTTAGGTGTAGTCAACTCAATGTATGATGGTTTTATCCAATAGATTAAACATTCACACATTTAAGCATTGTCAATTTTTCCAAAAAGTTAACAAAATGTATAATTGTGTTGTAAATACAGCAGACCTGCTTGGTATCCACCAAGTGATCTATCCAATCATGTATCATAAATTGAATCCAAGAAGCTGCTATTATGTTGAATTGTTTTCCTGTTTCTTTGAATTTTCTTTGAGCAAGAAGTTTTGTGGCCACCACCACAGGATCTGGTTTCAATAGCTACACATTTTGCAACTAAATTGTTATCGGAATCAAAACATAAATAAAATCGCAGAATAAAATATGCTCGTCACTTTGCATAAGAAATGCATTCTGAAAATGGAGTTATAAAGTTTGAAATGATTGCAAATATAGTTATGAAAATTATTTAAAATTGCATTGAGATTATTTATTATTAAAAAAAAAGAAGTGGGGGAAATGGGTTCTTTGATCCACCCAAGTGTTAGAAACCATTTTGTTTTTTAACATTTTACAATAGGGCATTTTACATAAGTTATACTCTTAGATGTTTATTTTTATCTAATATATATATATATATATATATATATATATATAAACAAGCTTTTTCCAGTTTCAACTAATGAAAAAAGCAAAAAGTATTGATCCAGAGCCCCCACCCTCTCCCAAAATTTATAAAGGTATCTAAGGCCCTATTTAATAAATAAGAGGCCTTCAAAATTGTCAAAAAAAAAAAAAAAAAGCTGCCGAAATTTTAGAATAATAATTATTTTTAAGAAAAAACTATGAGTGGGTTTTACATTCTTTCCCCATCTCCAAAAATGTCCAAAATATATATTGAGATAATAGAAATCTAACCTAATTGAAACCATAAATTATTTTACCAAAAATGTTATGACTATGCTAAATGGTTATTAATAATTAATTTTCCTAACAACTTGTAAAAGATATATTAATAAAACCTAAAAACAAAAATTTAATTAGCAATTTTTCATATAAAATAATAATAATATAGAAAGTTAAATAAATTTAATTTAATTAATATTTAAATATTTTTAAAAAATACACTGAAGTTTTTCTGTCTTAAGTCTCAAAATGTATGGAGTTGGTTCTATACTGATTACTGAGACTATTTTATATTTTTAAGCCTGTTATACTCTAATGTATAATATTTAATTTATTTAAGAAAAAAATTGATTTAAAACTTTTAAAAATTTAAATTTAAATTATATTATAATTTAGAATATAATTTCACATGATTTAATGAAAAAAATTTATTTTAATATAAATGATATAAAACTGATTTGATGATTTTTTTTAATATAACAATTTAGGTTATGCTAATTAAGTTAATTATTTTATATTACCTAGAATTTATACAACTATTATTTCACGCTTTTTTTTTTTTTTGGTATTTGAAAGAAAGGTCAGCTCATGATTTCTATTGTATTTTTAAAATAAATTAAGGTGCTTATTTTGTACTTCTTCCTTAATTTTCTCATGTTATAATCCTTTTCCTACGGAGTCTCCTTTCTCCTAGCTAGCTTGGCTCACAAATAAAAAATGAAGGATTATTTTATTAATAATATATACACACGCACATTAATTAATAATGATATATTCAAAAATATTAGGAATGAAGAAATCATGCAATCAAAATATGGACAATAAGACAGGGTTCGGATACACGTTGCTTTTAAAGTTTGCGTTTTCTAGTTTTGTTTTTCTTTTTGGTAAACAGTAATATCACATGGGTTCACTATACAGGAGACTAAATTCACTCTCCATGCACTATTTACGCATTGTTCATGGGTCCCATGACAATATTCACACATTAAAAAATTATTTTACTACAGTGTTTCCAATTTTCAGTTTTAGCAAAAATAAATTGTATTCAAACGGACCCTAAATATTAGAAATTTTTTATGATAATTAGGGCATGTTTGGTCATCAATCTTAAACTCATATTTTCACATTTTAAACAACATTACACACATTTCTGTACATTTTTTCACTCACACGTATTTCAAAAAATTATAAACAATATTTCTCAAACTACTTTACCAAACACTTCCTAAAATTTTTGGTTAGTTTTTTTTTTTGGTTATTTAAACAATTAATTTTTTTAAGAGTTAATTTTAGTTTCAATTTTTTAATCTTGGGCTCTTGGACTAAATCTTAGCTCAGCCATTGACGAGCAGTAGGCCAATAGCAGTACATGTACGTACGTAGAGATAATAATCTTGAGCAAAATTTCTGAATCTGCCTCTTCCGGCAGGTGAAAGCCAAAATTAATAATAATTACTTCTACAGTCACGAGATTTATAATTTATTTATTTCCTCTTATATAGGTCGAATGGCTCAAATAAGAGTTTCTTTCAAACCCGATATATCTTTTCTTTTTTTCTTTCCTTTGCAAAAAATATATCTTTTCTTACTGGGCGAAAAAAAAAAAAAAAGAAGCTGGTTTTTTTGGTAAAGTCAAAGTAATAAGAAATTAAATTACGGAAATACCCTAACCATTGTATTGTAATGTATTTTCCCGCTCTTTGTTTCAGTCCGTGCGAATCTTGCAGACTCTCATCATTCACCTCACAGCCTCTTTTTACCATCTTCACTTATTCAGTGCTTTTCAGTTTTCACCTACCCACTGATGAGACCTCTCACTATTGAGTCTCTCTTTATATACTCCTCAACTCTTTCTCATTTTCCACACCCAAATAACCTCAAAGAGAAGAAGAGCCTTCATATGTGTGAGGCTCAATTGTGCAATATGAAGGAAGGTAAAGCCTTTTCAACGCTCGAAAAGGTAATCATCTGTGGGCCGTTTCTTTATGTTTTTGTTGTTTTCATCAACATGATGCACTAGAATTTGTACCACCCAAAAGCTTGAACTTTTGTCGGATCTATATTGAGTGTTTGTTTAGATAGAATCTCTTATTGGGTTTGTTTTTGGGATTAAGCATGTGTATTATTGTTTAACCCAAATTTTTATCCCTTTAGATTCAGCATAAGAAAGTTCCTAGCTCTTTCTTCAAAAGTTTACGAAAATTTTAAATTAGTTTTTCGTCAACAAAAATCATGTTAAATTTGTATTAATATTTTAGTTATAAAGGTTTTGATTATTGGAGTTTCATATTGCACTTAATATTTAGCTAATTAGTGTTTGCTTAAACTTCTATTTTTTGAAGGATTGGGCAATAAAGAGCAAAGACTGGTGGTTCAAGTGTTGGAGGGGGTGGAATAAAGAATGTTTACTCCTAAGCCAACGTGTTATATATGGTGGAAGTTGGAAGAGAACACGTTTATTTTGGAATGGAAGGATTTGGAAAGAAGGTAATTTTTCAGTTTAAAATTACCTTCATAGGCTCTAGTTTTTATCATTCTTTTTTTTTTTCATCTTTATTTTTTAATTTTTTTAACTTTATGGTTTTATTTTCAGTTTTGTTTTGGTAGGCGTAGGTAATAAGGTTGAGTTTAACATTAAATGTTGAAGGCAATTTATTTTTACTATTTAGTTTATTCGTCTTATTGCACTTTTCTTATATAAGATATTGTTTTAGTTAGCATCTAGCTTTATTTATAGAACTTTTAGCAAGAAAAAAAAAAAAAAAAAAACCTTTAGCTAAATAAGTTGTTTCCAAAATACAGACTCTTAAGAGTCTTGGGTTAATATTGCAAAATTTGAATTTTATTTACGTTATAAGAACTGTTGAAAGTTATTTAGGATTTTGAGGAGAGAGACTGAATTTTGGTATCATTATTGTCGAACTTCAACAAAAATTATGAGAGAGGAGAAGAAAAAGGGGGAGAGAGAAAATGTTGAATTTCGGTAATGTGAATACCAAAATTTCTTTGTCCAATTTCTGTTGCTCGGGTGTGAAGTGTGCGTGAAGTGCCCAAAGTGAAAAGAAAAAAAAAATTGTGACAAACTAATTGTGGCTATGTCATTGTTAAAATAGGGAGGAAAAAAATTTGTAACAATTGTGGCTATGGCATTGTTGAAAATGGGCGAAAAAATGTGATTTTGAAATTTGGGGAGGAGTAAAAAAAAAGTGTTATGTTCACAATATTTTCACAATAAATCACATGTGATTAATTATTATTAGTTCAAATTTGAATTTAACATTGAGATTATTTTCTTAATCCAACAATAACAACCTGATACTTAAAATTTGTTGTAAAAATTGTGTGCACGTATTATTTCTTAAAAAAAAATGGAATGGATTTGTGGCAATAACATTGCCGAAATAGGAGGAGAAAAAAATTTCGCATTTGGTTTGTGGCAATGCCATTGTCGAAATAGGGGAAAACAAATTATGAAAAACTAATTGTGGCAATGACATTGTCGAAATAGGAAAAAAAAAAATTTGTGACAAACTAATGGTGGTAATGCCATTGTCGAAATAGGGAGAAAAAATAAAATTTTTGACAAACTAATCGTGGCATTGGCATTTTCGAAATATGGAAAAAAAATTGTAACAATTATGGCAATGACATTGCCAAAAATGAAAAAAAAAAAGTGGTTTTGAAGTTTGGGAAAGAGTAAAAAAAAAAAAAAAGTACTATGCCTATAATATTTTTACAATAAATCACATGTAATTAGTTATTATTAGTTTAAATTTGAATTTAACACTGAGATTACTTATTTAATCCAACAATAACAACCTGGCACTTATCAGTGCATTGTGTAAAGATGACAGGAAAGTCTGATGTCAATTGGCTTGATAAGCATGAACAATATTACCGACTTTGGAACATGCGAGCTGAACATGTAGTTGGAGATGGCAATTTTGATTTAGGTATGGACTACACAATATGATACTATCAAAATGGTCACCTATTCATAACACCAGAGGCGGCTGCCCATATGTACCAGGTTATTGTTTTATCTTGTTCAATAATACTGCACTAATATTGAAAACAAATTATTTACAGAAACAAAATACTACACTAATATTGATAAGAAATTATTATTTTAGCTTTTTCAATAATACTGCACTAATAAATTTTTTTTTTTTTTCGTGGCAGCAAAATGAGATCAATAATATGTTAAATTTGGCTATTGCAAACCAACAGAGGAATGATCTCACTACACAACAAGTCCTTCCACCAATAGTAGAGGGCCGTACCCGGCTAAAGTTATCGACGGAATAAAATATTTCCTCCGTCCTTACTCAAAGGATGAGACATTTCAGGCGATGACAAAGGCACCAAGGAAGATAGTAACAAACCTCTACACAACATGGACAATACGAAAATGATGAAGCTGGACCATCTACCTCTACACAGCCTAATATGTACAACTCTACCCAAGCTGGGCCGTCAACATTTGCCGGTAATGAGCTAACCACCTTAAGTGAGTATAATCCAATTAATGTCAACGAGTACTGTATGAATTTATTTCAAAATATTAGGGAGATACCCACTTTAATAGGACAAGGATTTGAGGGTTTGTTTAGCTATGACCATTATTTCCAACCTAGTTCAACACCTTCCTCCTATCATCCATAGTCACCTCCATCCTATGTTGGGCAATACAATTATGGCCAAGATAGCCAGTATATCTATGATTTATGCACAACACAACCTTTCCAACTATCCCCTAATGTTGGTGATTTCTGCACGCCACCAAATACATGGGCATGTGTTCTAAACTCTGAGGAAGAGGCCTCCGTAAAAGAATTTGAGGAAGATGCCTCAAATGAGGACAGTGGAGAAGATGCAAAAGAGATGGAGGTATCTTCAGATAATGAAAGTGACGAAGGTGGTAATTATCAAACAGAGGTTGATATTAGAACACTGTCAAGGCGCATGGGGAAAAGTCCTGTGCAAGTACGAAGGTATCCACAACAAGTAAATAGGCAAGCTCCATGTTGTGGAACACAAGAAAAACTTCATGTACCCCATCATCACAATCACTAATCAATGTAAAATGACTGTTTATTAAGAATATAGTAAAGTATTATCATTGTTTATGCATCATTGTAGCAAAAAATATTATGCTTAGATAGTATACATAGCACATTATTCTACTAACAATAAGACCTTTGTGAAAATAAGAAATGTGTACACATTTTTTGACATTAGAAATTAGTGCCCAATTAATTTAATCATACATCTATTTACTATAATTGTCCATTCCTACATATTTAACACAGAATCTATATGTGTAGCCACAACTATAGGCGCATAATAGGCGGAAAAAAAAAAGTGTCAAACTTCTATTTTTGTAGTTAATCTTTTTCCCTTTGCATGATGGATACTATGGTGTACATTTCTATTTTTTTTCTCCACAGTCACTCTTCCAAACCCTCCTAAAAGTGTCAAACAAAAATAAAACTTGAACCATCTAATTTTCGTCCAAATTTATAGCAGCAATTTGTGAGTTAATTTCGGCCAAAAAAATTAGTGAATTTCAAAAAACTCAAAACATAAAAGTTGTAGATATTTAAGTCATGGTTCCAAATCATCCAGCCTTGAGTCAATTGGATTTTTGAAGAGAGAGATACGTCTAAAATACCGAGTAGTGCTCAAATTTGATTTTTCCTCTTCAGATTGTGGCCCTTTGATTTCTTTCCTTATTTGAAACTTTAAAACATGGTAAATGACCCAAGCACTCCATAAAAAGTATACATTTTAAGTTGTTAGCGAAATATATATAGACACACACACACACACATATATATAGACACACACGCACTCCATAAAAACTATAATACACAATATATATATATATATATATATATATATATATATATATAGACACACATACAATCAGAAGCCTTTTATTCTCCAGATTTTGCAATATTCAGCCACAATATATATTTCAGCAACATCTTTTATTCTCTTGCTGAGCTTTTTTGTCTGTTATGGTACTTTTGCTCACATGGGCGTTTTGCCTTTTATATTTCACCTTTCTTGTTCTTTAAAACACATCAAGTTTTCTTTTATTTTGTTATTCACAGTATCATGTGATAGAGCTGCTCAAAATATAACTCTCAAACTTGAAATATCTAAAACCTTATATCCATAAGAAAAAGAAAGCAAAAAGCATTATCTAGATTCTACGTAAAAAGAAAAATAAAGGCGAAAAATCAAAAGCCTCAAGTGAAAAATATATATACACACAAAATAAAAATAAACACACACACACACACACACACATATAGATAGAGACACACGTACTCCATAAAAACTATAATACACAATATATATATATATATATATATATATATATAGACACACACACAAACAAAATAAATAAACGTACACCCTAATCCAACTTGCAGTTATAGAAAACATCATAGCATATGGAATTAGTACCATGTTCTTTCAAATAATACAAACTAACAATATGGTTCAACTCCTAAAAATAATAATAATAAAAAACAGTCCAACCAATCCACTGAAGTAGATTGAATACTTATGTTGGGTCATTTAGTTTGGCCACTAGTGGAGCCAACCACAGTTCGAGTGGGGCATGTTCTTCTATTATGGCCTTCTTGCCTACAGAGACTGCACAATGGCCTTGGTTGATGCTCTGTCCCTTCGTTCATTTCATTTCGAAGTCGAGTTGTTCTTGGTCAACCTTTTTCACGGCGCAGCTTGACATTAGGATACAAGACCAGGAAATCAGGCTCATTCCAATGTACACTGTCTTGAACCATGCGAAATCTAGGTGCATAGCAAGCAACTTTTTCTTCCAAATACTAGCAGTGGTCAATATATCGCATTGCAAAGATGCCTTGATATTTACACACGGCAATGACATGTGAGCACGAAATCTTATAAACCTGCCATTTTTGACAACTACAAGTGCTGGCCCTCATATGTACCTCATGACAATGATTACCCTTATATGTAGAGTTAGGATTTATTGGTGTTCTAACTTTAAACAGATCATCTTCATGACTAAACATAATAACTGAATGTTTGGGTGCTTTTTTTTTTTTTTCCCATTTATTGAATTTATTCTTTGCATAGGTCGTAATGTATTCATCGGTAGTAACCTCTGCGCATGCCTTAGTATACTGATCTACAAAGTAGGCTACATAACGGTAGTATGTAAGTTTAACTAATGCAGTTATGGGTAGATTTCTAGCACTCTTTAGAATTCCGTTGAAGCTTTCAAACAAGTTTATGGTCATTTTCCCATAACGATGTCTACCATCGTGTGCTAACATTCACTTTTCCACCGGTATTTCCTTTAAATAATTTTCACCATTTGCATTTAATTGAGTAATTTTATCCCTGGTTATTTGATACTTTCGCAACTGATTCTCCATGCCTGCCCACATTACCATAGCTTTAAAAGTTTTTACTCCTAATTTGTTGATTGAAATTGCTAGTTACATGGCGAAGGCAAAAACGATGATACCAATGTGTTGATTGACATATAGTCTGTATCGTTGTCATTATACCAAAGTGACGATCAGATATGACACATAACCCTTCTCGATTAGTGACATTAAGCTGAATACAATGCAAAAACCAATACCAGCTATCATCAGTTTCCTTCTCCATAATGGCAAAGGCAAGTGGAAAAATTCTGTTGTCACCATCCCACGTTGATGCAATCAGTAACGTACCTTTGTACTTACTATATAGGAAAGTTCCATCTATACTAATCACTGGTTTACAATGTTGAAAACCTTCAATTGATAGACCAAAAGCCCAGAAGACTTTCTCGAATATCACACAGCTTGGCATAGTAGCAGGTATTGTTTTCCAAATAACCCTGCTGCCCGGGTTAGAATCAGTCAAAGCTTTCCACCATTTTGGCAATAATTGGTAAGATTTGTCCCAATCACCAAACGCTCTACCAATTGCCTTTTCTTTCGCCTCCCACACCTTAAAATAAGAAGGACGGTATTGGTACTTATTGTAAAGAGTCTATTGAAGTGAAGCAATCTTTATGGTTGGATAATTTTTGACAACATCCCTCAACTCTTTCTCAATAACATGGGTGTCTAATTGCTCGTGATCTTGTGTGAGCGTGGACTCTGTACATGTGTGTGGACCATTGTATTTCCTAACCTCAAATAACCCATATATAGCCCGGAAGCATGCTCGAAGATGCCAAGAACAATGTTTGCACCTTACAGACCAACATTCTGGATCTAACTTTCTTACATAAAATGTTTGGTTTCTCTTGATGTGATAGCGTTTAACAGCAACTTGTAGTTCATCCTTATCAGCAAAAAGCAAGCTCACATAAAACTCTTGGGTAGGGTCCCAAATACTTTGAGTGGGCTTTTCAAATGGTGGGGTTGGATCAATTATATTATCTCACGTGTTTTGTAAAAAGTTTAGTGATAAAGGTTGATGAAATGCCATAGTTGGACTGC
Organism: Quercus parvula; assembly: GCA_030820535.1. NCBI lineage: Eukaryota > Viridiplantae > Streptophyta > Magnoliopsida > Fagales > Fagaceae > Quercus > Quercus parvula. Next base: position 23,832,358 of record JAUAME010000001.1, read on the forward strand.
TTTCATGATTACCTTCATTTAAAAGCTCCTGTTCATCTCCAATATCATCAAGGACCTCTTCGTCATCAGGTTGGACGTTACTATCCATGGCCCGCATCCTTTCTGATAATGTATGGACCGCATTTTCAGTAGTAGCAACTATGCGATGTGTCATTAGGATCATTAGCAGCTCTTTGAGTGACGATTTGGTCATACTGAGCTTCAAACACAGTTAGATTATCATAGTCAGCATCACTGGTGTTCATTGGCCGATAAGGAACATGTTGGTCCTCAGTTGCAACATTGATATATGGAGTATGATAGTCAGCACCGCCAATGTTGATTAGGGAATGAGCCGCATCTTGAGAATAATGACCAATATGAGTGGCATATGGATCATGGAAGTGTCTGCCATGTGAATAACTAAACGATGCACTTGGTACTTCGTTGGCATATCGAATGGGAAAAACATCTCGGTGGCTTCTTATGGGTTCTACATCCACGTATAACTCTACTCCTACAATTCCATATTGGCGGTCTAACATAATTAATATTGCATTGACACCATTATCATCTTTTACTAAAACTTGCTGGTAAGTCACAGGATGTGGATGGCATTGAAAAGGAAATCTATACCAAATAGTTAGTTTTGAATCTTCTCTGTTTATATGAAGACTGGATGCTAATGCATTACATAGACCTTCAAATGTAACACCCTGGCTTAATGGAAGCATAGAAGGAGGTGACCCTTTGTAATAAATTCAATTTTCTCCATGTTTAATTATTCCGCCAGAATGGATGAGAAAAATGAACAACTTTTCTGCCATCTACACTAAAACATAATAATAGTATTAACATATTAACATTATGAACAAATAATTTAATAAAAACAAGATTTTCATGCTTAGCTATACTCCTAAAACATATCAACATGAACATTATAAAAAGAAAAGTAACTACTTAAGAGATGTAACTCACCTTCTAAGAGATAAAGAACGGATAGATATTTGTAAGTGTTATTACGTATAGTTGTTTGTAGAATGTTTGACACACATGAATTGAAAATGGTTGGTAAAATTATGAGGGGAATAAGAGTGGAGCGGAGTGGAGAAGAAAGTTGATGGAAACACAAAGCAAACTACTTCGGTAAAAAAAATACTAAAGAATAAAAAGACAAAAAAAATCTCTTAGGCGTGATATGATGAATATGTGAATATATTGCATGGAGAGAATAAGAATCAGATGAGATGAGGAGTTTAGGTGATTGGTTGATTGAATCTTTGTTTTTTTTTTTTTTGTTTACAGCGTGTACGTAAGAATCTATGTACTTTTTTTTTGTTTACAGCGTGCACATTAATCGTTTTTTTCTTCCATATTGTAAGAATCCATGTTCTTTCTCTGTTTTTTTTTTATTTACCGTGTCCACATCAATCATTTTTTTTTCTTCCATATTGTAAGAATCTATGTACTTTCTTTGCTTTTTTTGATTTACAGTGTGCACATCAATTATTTTTTTTATTTTCTATTCTAAGAATCTATATACTTTCTTTGTTTTTTGTTTACACATCAATCATTTTTTTCTTCTATAAGAATCTATGTTTTTTTTTTATTATTTATGTTTACAGCGTGCACTTTAGAATAAGAATCAATGTACTTGAATCTATCCTTATTTGTTTAGAATCTACGTACTTTTTTTTTGTTTTTGTTTATAGCGTGCAAAATCAACGTACATGAAATAGAGTCTGTTTCATAGATTACTTTTACCATAAAAGAATGTGACAAACCAAATTATTTCGGTAAAAAAAAAATACTAAAAGAATAAGAATATGTGTACTTTTTTATTTTTTTATTTTTTTTTATCTATCCTCTATTTAGGCAATGCCATTGCCACAAACCAATTGTAACAAAAAATTTTTTTTCATCCTATTTCGGCAATGCCATTGTCACAAATTCATTCCCACAATTTTTTTTCCCTCAATTTCGGTAATGGCATTGCCACAAACCAACTGGGATAAATTTTTTTCCCTCCTATTTCGGCAATGCTATTGCCACAATTTCATTCCACTTTTTTTTGTCATAGAAGAACGTGACAAACCAAACTGTTTTAGTAAAAAAACATACTGAAAGAATAAGAATATGTGTACTTTTTTTTATATCTCTCCTCTATTTCGGTAATGCCATTGCCACAAATTCATTCTCACAATTCTTTTCTCCTCAATTTCGACAATGACATTGCCACAAACCAACTGGAATAAATTTTTTTCCCTCCTATTTCGGTAATGCCATTGCCACAATTCCATTCCATTTTTTTTTTGTCTTAAAAGAACGTGACAAACCAAACTGTTTCGGTCAAAAAAAATACTGAAAGAATAAGAATATGCGTACTTTTTTTTATATCTCTTCTCTATTTCGGCAATGCCATTGCCACAAATAACAATTTTTTTTTCCATCCTATTCAAATTCATTCTCTCATTTTTTTTCCCTCAATTTCGACAATGGCATTGCACAAACTATGTACCTTTTTTTGTTTTTGTTTACAGCACTTTAGAATAAGAATATTGTACTTGTGTTTAGAATCTACGTACTTTTTTTTTTTGTTTTTGTTTACATCACTTTAGAATAAGAATTTGTACTTGAGTTTACAACGTGTAAGTTAGAATAAGAATATTGTACTTAAAATAACTTTGTCTGTTTATTAGGGCACTTTTACCATAAAAGAACGTGATAAACCAAACTGTTTCGGTGAAAGACTAACTACTTTTTTTTATATCTCTCCTCTATTTCGGCAATGTCATTACTACAAACCAATTGCAACAATTATTAAATTAAATTATTTATGACATCATCGGTTCAACTCCAGTCGGACCATAAAATTGGTAATCTGTCCCTTTACTGATTCTTTAACCATACCGGTTTTTAAAACCATGTATTTAAGTCACAGTTCTGGCCCATCTGGCCTTAAGTTAATTGGATTTTTGAGGAGAGAGATACGTCCAAAATACTGATTAGGGCTTAAATATGATTTTTCCTCTTTAGGTTGTGGCCCTTTGATTTCTTTCTTTCTTTGGTAAATGACCTAGACACTCCATAAAAAGTATACATTTTAAGGTGTTACTGAACCCCTAAATTGTAATACATAATATATATATACACATGCGTATAGACACACAAAATAAACGTACACCCCAATCCAACTTGCAGTGATAGAAAACATCATAGCATATATGCTTGTCAATGGAATTAGTACCAACTTGTTTTTTCAAATAATACAAACTAACAATATGGTCTAACTCCTAAAAAAAAAATATGGTCCAACCAATCCAATGAAGTAGATTGAATACTTATGTTGGATCATTCAGTTTGACCACTAGTGGAGTCAGCCACAGTTTGAGTCGGCCATGTTCTTCTATTATGGTCTTCTTGCCTACAGAGATTGCATAATGGCCTTGGTTGATGCTCTGTCCCTAAATCCACTTCATTTTGAAGTCGAGTTGATCTTGGTCGACCTTTTGCACGACGAAGATTGACATTAGGATACAAGACCAGGAAATCAGGCTCATTCTAATGTACATTGTCTGGAACCATGTGAAATCTAGGTGCATAACAAGCAACTTGTTCTTCCAAATGGTAGCAGGGGTTGATATATCGCATTGTAGAGATACTTTGATATATGCACACGGCTATGACATGTGAGCACAGAATCTTATAAACTTGCCATTTTTGACAACTACAAGTATTCTGCCTTAAATTTACCTCATGACGATAATTACCCCTATATGCAGAGTTAGGGTTTATTGGCGTTCTGGCTTCAAACAGGCCATCTTCATGACTGAACACAGTAACTGAATGCTTTGGTGGTTTTTTTTTTTTTTTTTTTTTTTTTTCCTATTTGTTAAATTTATTCTTTACATAGGCTGTAATGAGTTCACCGGCTGTAACCTCTGCGCGTGCCTTAGTATACCGATCGACAAAGTAGGCTACACAATGGTAGTATGTAAGTTTGATCAACGTAGTTATAGGAAGATTTCTAATACTTTTTAGAATATCGTTGAAGCTTTCAGATAAGTTTATGACCATTTACTCATAATGATGTCCACCATCGTGTGCTAACATCCACTTCTACACAGATATGTACCTTAAATATTTATCACCATTTGCATTTAATTGAGTAATTCTATCATTGGTTATTTGATACTTTCGTAGCTGATTCTCCATGCCTGTCCACACTACCATAGCCTTCAAGTTTTTATTCCCAATTTGTTGATTGAAATTGACAGCCACATGGCGAGGGCAAAAACGATGATACCAATGTGTTGATTGACATATAGTCCGTATCGCTAACATTATACCAGGGTGACGATCAGATATAACACATAACAAATCCCGATTAGTGACATTAATCTAAATACAATGCAAAAACCAATACCAGCTATCATCAGTTTCCTCCACCACAATGGCAAAGGCAAGTGGAAAAAGTCTATTGTTACCATCTCACGTTAATGTAATCAGTAACTTACCTCTGTACTTACCATATAGGAAAGTTCCATCTATACTAATCACTGGCCTATAATGTTGAAAATCTTCAATTGATGAACCAAAAGCCTAGAACACTCTCTCAAATATTGCACAGCTTGGCACAGTAGCAGGTATTTGTTCTCTAGATAACCCTGCTACCTGGGTTTGAATTAGTCAAAACCTTCAACCATTTTGACAATAATTGGTAAGATTTGTCCCAATCACCAAATGCTTTACCAATTGCCTTTTGTGTCGCCTCCCACACCTTAAAATGAAAAGACCGGTATTGGTACTTATTGTAAAGAGTCTGTTGAAGCGAAGAAATCTCTATGGTTGGATCATTTTTGACAACATCCTTCAACTCTTCTTAATAATATAGGTGTCTAATTGCTCGTGATCTTGTATGAGCGTGGACTTTGTACATGTGTGTGGACCATTGTATTTCCAAACCTCAAAGAACCCATGTGTAGCCTGGAAGCGTGCTCAAAGACGCCAAGAACAATGTTTGCACCCTACAGACCAACATGCTGGATCTAACTCTTTTACACTAAATGTTTGGTTCTTCTTGATGTGATATTGTTTAATAGCAGCTTGTAGTTCATCCTTATCAGCAAAAAGCAAGCCCACATAAAACTCTTGGGTAGGGTTCCAAGTACTCTGAATGGGCTTTTTAAATAGTGGGGTTAGATCAATCATATTATCCCACGTGTTTAGTGAAAAGCTTAGTGATGAAGGTTGATGTGATGCCATTGCTGGACAGCTATCATGATTTGGTTCATTGGGAAGTTCCTATTCATCTCCAACATCATCAAGGACCTCATCATTATTAAGTTGGTCATCACTATCCATGGCCCGCATCCTTTTTGATAATGTATGGACCACATTTTGAGTAGTTGCAGCTATGCGATGTGTATCATTGGGATCATTAGTAGCTCTCTGAGTGGCGGTTTGGTTATGCTGAGCTTCAAACTCAAAATAAATAGTCTCTGGTGTGACGTGCTCAGTTGGATTATCATAGTTAGCGTCACTAGTGTTCATTGGCCGATAAGGAACATGTTGGTCCTCAGTTGCTTTTAGGACATATGTGTTTTTCATGTTATAGAACATATGTCATGATTTTATGTAATTGGCTTATCCTTTGACAAAATGCACTTTACCTGTATTTGGGTAGACTTAGGATGTGTTTAACTACTTCAAGAAACCACGTTTCAAGATCAAGTGTTAAAGCCTTCAAGTTTGTTCAAGATATCAAGCAAGAGTGCAAATTCATTAAAGCTCGACAGCAGGTCGATACTTGCTCGACACCTCCTATCTGTTGAGGTTTAAGAATTTCAAATTTTAACTCTGATTTTCTTAGAATCCGTGAATCTATCTATGAGCCTTCTTTTCTCCTAACCCTAGACATATAAAAAGATTGTTTTAAGAGCCGTCAATTGGTACACAAGTTGTACAAGCATTGAGCAAAATCTGTTTAAGCAAATTGTGACCGAAGACAAAGTTCTTGACCTAGTTTATCTTTTTCTTTTGAAGAAATTGCTGTGTATTTGCACCGTAGGGTTTTGTGACCAAGCATCTTCCTAATCTTCATTGTGTGGATGAACTGAAGAACTTTGCAGCCAACAATATTTTCAGATTGGTGTTTTGAAGTTGCGTACTGGGATCCGTATAACCGTTAGTCATGTACTTGGGAGCCATGCATCAGAAAGGGAAACTGTCACTGCAGAACAAGTCCGATTGGGTATTGGGGTAAGAGTTCAACTGTAGGTTGGTAACGTACTTGGGATTCTTTGCTTGTAACTGCTTGTTGTGATAATAGTGGAGTTTCGGGAGTGGTGACTTGAAAATCACCCGATAGGGTTTTTGTCGTTAGGTTTTTCCCCATTCGTAAACAAATCACTGTGTCATTTATTTTCCGCTCCAATTTTAGTTTATTGGTGATTTGTTTGTGTTACCACGCGTTTGCATGATAAATTGATTAATTAATAATTTGGCTAATTAATTAATTAATTTCTATCACAAATGGTCATTCAGTTTGTGGCCTATCACGTGGTATCAGAGCAGGCACACTCTGATTAGGGTTTTATCTTTGCTGTGTTAATCCATTGACCCCTGTTGTCATGGATAGATGACAGTCATTAATTACACCTCCTTTATTTGATGGCACTAACTATGCATACTGGAAAGTACGTATGAGAGCTTTCTTGTAGTTTTTAGATGAGAAGGTGTGGCAAGTTGTAGAGATTGGTTGGACCAAGCCAAAGGAAGCGCAAGCCGATTGGGATGAAGCAAAGATCAAGGCGGCTAACTTTAACAGCAGAGCATTGAATGCCTTATTCAGTGCAGTCACTAATGAGGAGTTTAAGAAGATATCCTCCACAAAAACTGCACAGGAAAGATGGACCATCCTCCAGACAACCTATGAGGGTATAAAGGTTGTCAAGGATTCAAAGTTTTAGAGGCTCACTACAAGCTTTGAAGAAATAAAGATGGAGGAGGATGAGTCGTTTGATGAGTTCTATGCCAAGCTCAAGGACATAGTAAACTCAGCCTTCAATCTTGGGGAAACCATTCCTAAACCCAAGATTGTAAGGAAAGTGCTCAGATCTTTTCCCGAGAGATTCCATGCTAAGATTACGGCAATAGAAGAATTAAACGATATTGAAAAAATTCCTTTGACAGAGCTGGTTGGTAATCTGCAGACTTACGAGCTAGGGTTATCAAGGATTGGAAAGTCGGGAAAGGGCAAGAGCATGGCCTTGAAGGCAAAGAGCAGTGACACATATGAGTCTTCCGATGATGAAGATTCCAAGATAAAGTCCTACATTACAAGGTAGTTCAAGAAGTTTATGAAGAATGCCAACGAGAGGAACTTCGACAAGGACCGCAGGCAATCCAGTTCTTCTCAGTTTAAAGGGAAAGACAAAGTGAAGAAAGATGCTAAGGAAGGTGGTCAGTACATTGTTCCCGTAGGACCTAAGTGTTTTAGGTGTCAAGACTTTGGGCACATGAAACATGAATGTCCTACGTATCTCAAGAGCATTGGGAAGAGTGAGGCACTTGCTGCTACCTTGAGCGACACTGAGCCTAAGGAAGATTCTGACAATGAGGATGATAGAATCTTGAATGCCTTCACTGCCACTGTCAATCCTGCTGATGAAATTGTTGAATATGTGGACGAAGAAGAAGAATTGGTGGAGTCCAAATTTGTGAAGATGGATGATCAAGATGACATCCATACAGCCTATGAGAAATTGTACAATGTTTCTGAAAAACATGAGAAACTTTTTAAGCTGGCCACCAAGAAACTTAGTGATGTGGAACTTGACTGTGAGGAATTATCCACTAAGTTTGATGAGGTTAATTTGACGATTGGAGCACTGAGGTTTGAGAATAATTTCTTGGCTAAGAAGACCATGAAGCTTGAGGCGGAGCTGTTTCAAGTCAGAGCTCAACTGGTGAGGACTTCAAGCGCTAAGATAGACGAGATGCTCAGCATTCAAATCGAATAGGTTTAGGGTATGGTATTTCTTCCTTTAATACTGCTTCTACTAGTACTACTGTTTTTGTTCCTCCTGCTAGAAATACTGAAATTGAGAACATTGATGTTAAAATTAGTCAAGCTAGTGAGAACTTAGACTAGGGTAAATCTATCTTAGGAGCACCCCCTAAACTAAATAAGAAAGATGCTAAAAATCCTAAGGCTAAGAAGGCTAACTCTCAAAAGCCTAAACAAAAGAAGCAGTATCTCTGTCATCATTGTGGAGCTGTCGGTCATATTCGACCAAATTGCTATAAGTGGTTAGCCACTTAATAGAGCAACGGCATGATAGCATCTGGAAGCCAAAATCAGCTTCAATCATCTCTCGCTCCTCTCGGTGATCTTCTTAAGGCCCTCATGTTCCTTTCGAACTTGAACGGTTTCAATTCTTCTCCCTCTCCACCGGTTTAAGGGTTTAATCAAAGGAAAGATTCTTCCAAAGTGTGGAAGAAAAAGGACTCTAAGTGATTTTATCACTTTCTTCTATCTTCTTGTTTTTGTTTGTTGCATTACTTGTGTGTTTTGCTTTTATTTTTGAGTCAGTCTAGTTTTATGCTTTGTTTTGTTTAACATGTTTTTGTTTGGTTATTTTCAGTTTTTTTTTTTTTTTTTTGTTTTTGATATAAAAATATAAAAAAATTGAAAAATTAGAAAAATACAAAAATAGTGTATGTTATGTGTACATTGGTACTTGTGTATCTTGGATGGCCATTGAAATAAAGTTTACTAAACTTTGTATCATTTGTAGCTTAGATGAGCATCTCTATACACAACTAAGCAAGTGAGCTTTGTGGCTCTTGTTTGTGATGAGTAAGATTGAGTTGTCTCTTATACTTAACATTCATATCACTCTTTTTGACGGGAAGGACTAAAAAATCCTAAGAGAAAGGCATTAATAATCATCTCACCACTGTTGCCCGCCAATCATGCATGACATCTGTATGTTTCGGCATAGCAAAAGTGTGATGTCAATGACAGTTGTGTGCTTAGACATAGCAAAATTGAAATGTCAAATATAATTGGGTATTTCTTTTCTCTCTATAATAAGCTCATGTATGATATACTTGAAAGAAAAATATGCAAAGAAAAATCAAAAGCAAAAAGATAAAAAATGCTTTTAAACATGATTGCAAGCATATATTCTAGGAGATGTGGGAGTTATAGGATGTACTTTGAAGGTGATAGTCCCCATCAAGCAGTTATTATTTTGTGTGAGTTAAAGTGATTTTCTCATATGTCAAATTGTCATAAAATGTATACACTTATTCAATCTTGCAATGTTTTTTTCACACACAACACGCAATATTCTTTGCTATTCTTGATACATGTGCAGATACAATGTGATTTGGCCATCACAAGTTTTACATGTGTTAATGTATGCTCACTAAACTGTCTTAACTTGGTTTTTGAAATATAAAATTGGTTATATTTGTTTAGTGTGTGTGTGTTTTTTGGAGATCCTTGTGCTCAGATTTTTTAGATTGAGAGACTATTTTGAGAGATTTTTGTGTTGATTGGATCAGTGGTTGAGTTGTATGTTGGATTGCATTCATATTTGTGTTTTTCTCCTCTTGAAAAACTGTTTTGGAAAACTGGCTCGACACCTCCTTGATACCTTGCTATTTGTCGAGCTTCTCAATCCTTTTTCTTAAGACAATCTCGACACCTAGTGGATCGATTGAGAAAGCTCCTGCCTTCTCGATAACTCCTCGACACCTGGTGGATCGATTGAGCTTCTGTTCTTGAAACTGATTCTTTGTTGCTCGATACTTGCTCGATACCTCAGCTGTCGACGACCACTTTCTCGACACCTCCCTCAACAGCTTCCTCGACACCTCCCGATACCTCAGCTATTGAGCATTACTGAAGATCATATTTAAACCTCCATCGCGATCTGCCTCTCATTTCTTCGATCTTTCTCGACCTGTCCGCGCCTGTTCATCTCCCAAACACTCTCTCTTTCACTCCCAACCTCTTCCTCAAGTTTTCTTCAAGTTTTTTCAAGTTTTTCTACACTTGGTAAGCTTCTAATCCCTTTTTATTCATGCATTTCATGTTTTAAAACCTAGGTTTTGCGATTTTTTTGAAAATTTTGGGGTTTTTCAAAATTGATGAGTGTTTAATGAAATTTTGGGTTGGGTTTTCATTTAAATGTGTTTAAAACCTCACACATTGCATTCAATTTGCGTTTTAGTGGTATTTTCATGCATTTAGATGTGTGTAATATGCTTGTGTGTTGGTAAGATTGGATTGGGTTGAGCCCATGATGTTTTTTGTTTTGCATGTCACATGTTCATGCATTTCCCATGCATATGTACTCTCTTTTCATATATTTGATATATTTGAATTGCTTAGGACTTTTCTGATTGTTCTTCTCTTCTTTTCCCTCAAAATCTGTTTACGTTAGTCGTGTTTATGGCATCTAAACGTAAATCCAGTCTTGCCTGAAACCCTCTTCATTCTGGTGCTTCTTCATTTACTGATCCTTCTCCTTCTACTGTCCAGTTCCGTGATGATGATGCCTTTATGGCATTTTCGGAAAACTTCTCCAGACGAGGCATTCATTCGGAACGCCAAGTCATTCTGTCAGACTTTGTCGACATTGACCTTCCTTCTGTCATTCACAGTAGGGGATGGGAGTCAATGTATGACGTCCCGGTCACATGTCTTCTCGTGCTTATCCAGGAGTCTTACTCCAACATGCACGGGATTGATCGTTCAGTACCTTTTTTTTTCACTCGCGTTTGAGGTACGCGCATTCCTGTCACATTGCAGCTGGTTGTGGATGTGCTTCGTGTCCCTAGGATAGAGTTTCCTGACTATCCTAGTTGTGAGCATCTGAGGACAGTGTCCAGGGATGAGCTCATGTCTTCTTTTTGTGAGCGCCCCACTACTTGGGGTGAGCGTCTTTTTACACCATGTTGACTTTTTGCTAAAGGTCCTAGATTCATGAACATAGTGATGACATTTGTTTTACATCCTCTTTCTCACTATAACTCCATCACAGAGCCTCGTGCTCGATTTTTGTTGTCTCTTCTAGAGCATCTCACTATAGATTTTCCCTCTCACTTCATTCTTTCTATCATAGATGTTCATTTAGATTCGGCGTCTCGTGATATGCTCATCTTTCCTTCCGCTATCACGAGGATTTTACGCCATTTTTTCGTTCCTTTTCCCTCTTTCGACCACTTTACCGTCATGTGTGCCATAGATTACGCTACCGTTAAATGTATCGAGGCCCAGTTTCGGTCGCGGCAAACTGATTTAGTAGCACCCTCCTCTTGTTCCGCACCATCCTGGTCTACTCCATCTGCATCCCTTTCCTTCTTCTTTGGGTGATGTGTCTTTAGGAGACGTCATGGCGCTGCTACAGCGCATGGATGCTCGCCTGGATACACTTTCTACGGAGTTGTATCAGGTGAACGTTCGTGTCGATCGTATTACATGACGGTAGGCGACTATGGGCGGCTTTGCACCAGAGCCTACTTTTTCACCACCTCATCTAGTTGCTTCTGATTCTGATGCTGAGGATGATGATGATGATGATGGTGATGATAATGACGCTTCAGATGATGATGGAGATGCTAGCTTTACCGATGAGATGTCTACTTGACACTCTACCCTTTGTCACTCATGACAAAAATGGGGAGTAGTTTTGGATATGATAGTAGTCACTCTTAGGGGGAGAGTTAGTTTTTGGGATCATTGTGTTAGGGGGAGTGTTGTGATCTTTTTCTTTTGAGGGATGTAGTAAGGATATTATGTATCTTTTCTTTTCTTTTCTTTCTTTCTTAGATATTTCTTATCATCTTCTATCAAAACTTGTTGGTAAATTACAGGATGTGGATAACATTAAAAAGGAAATCTATACCAAATAGTAAGTTTTGAATCTTCCTTGTTTATATGAAGTGTGGATGTTACTCCATCACATAGATCTTCAAATGTAACATCTCGGCTTAATGGAAGCATAGAAGGAGGTGGCCTTTCGTAATAAACCCTATTTTTGCCATGTTTAATTTTTTGACTGGAATGGATGAGAAAAATAAACGACTTTTCTGCCATCTACACTAAAACATAACCATAGTATTAATATATTAACACTACACAACGATTAAAATGTAATACAAGAAGGTAATCCATTAAAAATATTCAATGTTTAAATAGCTAAAGCTAAGAGAATTCTATTAAAGAGGATTGGTTCACTGATAATTTATTATTGTCCAGCATAGTAGTAAAAATTATTTTTTTGTTTCCCTTTTCTTAAGTAACTTAGCATAACATTAACATTTAGAAGGATCTGTTATGGTTATGTTAATTATTTTATGTAGCTTTTCATTTTGCTTCTTCTAAAACAAGACAGATTATATAATGTTCTCATGCATCTATATGATAATACATAAATATTTCTAATATTGTGTAATTTTCTTTATTATTATTATACCTAAAACTTAGATTTTAAAGTTTATGAGCATATAGTAACCTTTTGGGGGGGGGGGGGGTTATAGCATATGTGTATATTATCGGCTAACAAAATAAGTATTTCTTTAAGTAAAATGTATGTCAATTTTGAAATATATTTTTGCTGAATGAAATTTTAGGCAAGAATTCATGGACAAATAATTTAAAATATATCATACAAATTAGTTCATGTTGCAAAACATATTGTATGTTTTTAGACCTCTTAAAACACAATTGGATTAACCTAGTTAACAATCCAAGTTATTACTTAGTCCAAATTCTAGATCTAGGTTAACATAATCATATAATCATATCAATGTAAAGTGTGTAATATAAAGAACACAAAGATATGATGACCCAGGAAAACCAAACCGGTAAAAAACCTGGGGGGGATTTAACCTAACTATCCTTAAGGTAAAACGGAATCCACTATGAAAAAATAAAAATTTTACAATAGCGACTTAGACTACTAATATCCTATTGCTACCTTATGTAGAAAACTTACTGACACGACCACGTGCAAGCTCCGAGACCACAGACTCCTTTCTTGGATTCTCCAACAAGTACAAGCACTCACGCTTGCGTATCTTTAAGCTCTTTAGTGTAGCAACTAAATGATCATCAAGCTCTTAATGAAATCTCCTTCTTGATAATCCTAAGCATGTGTGAAGGCAACCACCTCTCAGATCTCACAAGAGATTCACACACACAGCAAATATAGAGCCTCTTCAAAAATGTGGCTAGGGTTTCCCTTTTATACCTAGGGTAAAACATAAAACCCTACACGTCATATGGGGTTAGGGCTGAGTTGGAAATTCTGCAGAAAAAATATTATGCCCGACTTTTGATCGGTCGAGTCTAATTCTCGATCGATCGAGCTAGACTGAATTGCACAATAAGTTTTGCAGCAGCTCGATTCCAACTTTACATAAAACACATACTTTGAGTAAGTCTAAAACAAGACTAAAAACCTGTTTTGATCATGGTTTGTCAACAATACAAATTAGAGTTCTAATACATTAGTTCCTAAGTACTTAGAACCTACCACATATAATACAAAAACAAGATTTCCACGAACAAATAATTTAACAAAAACAAGATTTTCATGCTTAGCTATGCCCCTAAAACATATCAACATGAATATTATAAAAAGATAAGTAACTACTTAAGAGATATAACTCACCTTGTAAGAGATAAAGAATGGATAGATATTTGCAAGTGTTGTTCCTTATAGTTGTTTGTAGAATGCATGGCATGCATGAATTGAAAATGGTTGTTAGAATTCTGAGGGGAATAAGAGTGGAGAAGAAGGTTGATGGAATTTTTAGGGGAAAAAGAGTAGAAAATAAGAACTATGGAAACTTCAATAACATTAGTGCTGTTTAAATAGGATGCAAATTTCATATAAATTAAATTCTTAGATTTTAAACTATATACCTAGATATGCCAATTGACCAAATACAACACAACACTGACCAAGATGGGACACTCTGATACAAACAAATTACTTAACTATAAACATATATTCACTGCAAAGAATCTCCGCAAAAATCTCAGTTTTTTTTTTTTTTTTTTTTTAATGTTTTGGTTTACAGTGTGCATGTCAATCATTTTTTTTTTCTTCCATAATTTTTTCTCATGCATGGATCGGAATCTAGCACTAAATAAGAATCTATGTACTTTTTATTTTATTTTTATGAGAATAAGAATTAGTGTACTTGAATCTATCATTATTTGTTTCATAGGGCAAATCATGCAAAGAATACATTTACAACACGAAATAAAAGAACATGACATACACACAAACCAAATTGCTTCGATAAAAGAAAACTATTGACACACGGAAATAATAAGAATATGTACATGTGTACTTTTTAGAATAAGAATCCAAAGTATTTTTTTTATCCAGACAATTCTCTCTCTTTCTCTCTCTCCTCCAATTTTTAGCAACTTAATTGCCACAATTTTTTTTTCCTTCCATTTCGGCAACAACATTGCCACATTTTTTTTTGGTTCCATTTCGACAATTCCATTGCCAAAAAAATTTTTACCCCTCATTTTTGGCAACTTCATTGCCAAAATTTCTATTAAATTCCTCTACCGGTTTCAGCAATTCCATGGCCACAAATCATCTACCACAATTTTTTTTCCTCCAATCCATTGCCAAAATTATTGCATTGATTTCCTCCCCAAGATTTCGGCAACTTGGATGCCACAATTCTTTTTTTTTTTTCCCCTTTCCCATTTATGGCAACTTGGTAGCCACAATTGGTTTCCCTTTTGGGCACTCCACCTAGCACTTCAGGCACTTCACCTAGGTAGGGTTTTGGGCAACAAGAATTTCAGTAATGAGATTACAGAAATTCAAATTTCTCCCCCTTTTCTCTCTTGTACTTTATGTTAGTATTTCGGCAACGGTGTTGCCGAAATTCACTCTCTTTCCTTAATTTCCCAAATAATTTTGAATAGTATTCATATGACAAATAAACTCAAATTTTTGCAATATTCAGCTAAAAGACTCAGTCAATATGTGTATTATCTTTATCTATATATAATATAAAACCGAAACTTTTGACTTTAATTTAACTTTTTATAATTTTGACAAATGAACTTTGCAAGATTCAAAAATGTACACATCATTATAATTTATTTTATTTTTTATTTACTTTAATTAGACTACAATAGAAAAACATAAAAGCCGAAAATAACATACTAGTTAAAAAAGAAAAGAAAAAAAGAACCCACTACTATTATTGCTGATATAAAGCTAATGGATGTTGCCAAAGTATCTACATATTACTTTAAAATCATAGAGGTTCTCTTTGTCCAACCAAAAAAAAAATTAGTTAATTTAGTTTAATTTATAGACAATTTTCTACTGATATAGAGGTAATAAATGTTGTCAAAGCATCTTTATATTCGTTCAATTTTAACTCATTGTAGCATTTAATATAGGATATATTCGAAATGGAGCCTGGACCATTGGATCTTTCTTTGCTAACTCAACAACATCATATCTCTATTGATGCTTTGGAAGGCTACATATGTTGGGAGATCAAAATTTATTAATGTTCTAATAATATTTACAATGATTCAATTTACATGAAAATAAAATCAAAATTACCAATACAACGTTGTTCATTTATTTAATTATTTCAAGTTTCCACTTTACGAGTGCGACGCCAAAGGTTTGCACTTCCCAAGCAATTTGGTGAGTGTGTTGCCCCATATTTGCATAAATATAAACTATATCGTGTCACTCGCCTATTGCATATAGATCTTGATTGGGGTATTATCACTTCTATGGTGGAGCGGTGGCGATCGAAAACCATACAGGTGAAATGATGATCACCCTACATGATATAGCAATCATGACAGGATTTGGACTGGGGAACCGTTTGTCAAAATTTACTTATGGTTAGACCCCTTTGAAATAGCATTAGACTATGGTAGCCTTAAAATAACTAGGGTACAAAATATATTTTCAAACCTAATAGGGTGCCAATTTGGTAACAATCCAACAGTATGCTAGGACAAACATGTTCTAGATTTTGGCTTTACTATTTGGAAATAAGAGCCAAAGTAAATTGCATTGCTGCTTTCTTCAACTGTTAGCAGACTTTAAGGAAGCTGGAGAATATAGTTGGGGTAGTGCCACTCTTGCCTTTCTATATACAAAGAAATGTGTTCAGTTGTTATTAAAAAAAAGCACGGAGGTTGCGGGCCTTGTTTTCATATTACAATTATGGGCGTGGGTGTCTCTTCCATATCTGACTCCAATTCCAAAAAATCCAACGGATTTAAATGGTGATGACCCATATGGCTGTAGGTATATTATTGACTTTCTATTTCTATACAAAATTGTATATTTTAATGTTTACCCTTAATACTTCTAAAACTTAAAATCAGTGGCAATCATTTATTGCGTATATGTGGGCAACCAAGAGAACTTTTACTCATACACCAACACACGTTCTATGTGCATATTGTTCTAATTACAACACACATCATAATAAACAGGTGATATATGTTGTCACACTGCATCAATGATTAATTTATTACTAATGTAATTGTCTTGATCAATTATAAATTTATAACATAATCATTGTAATTGGAAATGCAGATTGTTCGGACATCGTACAATAATTATTTGCATCCATGGTGTCTTTCAAAAAAACATATATGGATTATTTCCATCCAAAAAGAGTAATGCGACAGTTTGGATTGCAGCAAAGATGTTCAAAGTTGCCTACTGACAATTTCTATAAATCCATGCATTCCATAAAATATTTTCTTTTATGTTTACATTCTAAAAATATTTTACATAGAGCCAAACACCACTAAGTTACAAATTAAATTTTCTTTTCAGGGATTGTATTAAGCTTTTCTTGGATTGCATGAGGGGTGTTAAAGTGGATAAGTTATTAAAAACTCACAACAAATTGTACATTTTTTAACAAGTAATGTGACTTCAGCATGACTTAGATTGTATAAGAGCATTAGTATCCAGTATCTAAAATATATCATATTTTACCATCTCAAAAGTTACTTTATCTATTATACCATATCATTTTATAATACATTTAACATCGCAACTTTTATTTTAAAATAAAACACATTAAAATAATATAAGTCATATAATAAAATAACAAACAAATTATCTCTCTCTCTCTTCACTTTCTAATTTTTGTTGTGGCTTTTTTGTCACTCTCTCAACAGCCAAACAACCCAATCACCACCACGCCACCACCATGCCCCCCACTGTCCACCAAAATCCCATCAGAACCAACCACCCCCCCCCCCCCCCAAAAAAAAAAAAAACCCACTAAATACTCACCAAAAACCCAGCAAACCCATAGCAAAGACAACCAAACAACCTATTACCCACCACACCACCACCACTGCTCGCCACGCTAACCCTACCAACGAATTCAAAATCCAACCCATCCGAGCCCAAAAGTCAAAAATCCATGGCAAAAAATCAAACAACCCATCGGAGCCCACTTGCCACGCTGTAATCATGTTGTGACCACGCCGATCTTCGCCATGTCGTGACCATTCGGAATCCAACCCAGTTTTGGTGGCAAGCTTTGAACGAGAGAGAGATGTGAGAGAGGGTGTAAGGAGTGAGGACTGAAGGAAAGAGAGAGAATCAAAGAAAAAAAAAATAAAACAAACAAAAAACTGAGTGGCTAATAGATAGAAAAAAAATAATATTATATTATACAATATGCTATAAGTAACGTTATACAAGTAAGGCGGTATTATAGCAAGATTGTAAAAAATTTTACAATTAGAAGCCTGAGTAATGGATGTTTTTTGCACCTTGATGTTAAAGTATAGCATATTATGAGTTATACCAGCCTGGATACAGATGCTCTAAGCATGTTTAGGTGAAGAATTATTTTAAAACATCGACAAATCAAACTTAAATCTTGATGGCTTTTCTCTTGGGAATCATGGCTTGGCAAGTAGGGGTGGGCTTATTATTAGAAATCTGTTAGGACATATGTGTTTCACATGTTAAGAACATATGTCATGATTTTATGTAATTGGCTTATCCTCTGACAAAACACATTTTATTTGTATTTGGGCAGACTTAGAAGGTGTTTAAATATTTCAAGGAACCACGTTTCAAGATCAAGTGTTGAAGCCTTCAAGTCTGTTCAAGAAATCAAGCAAAGAGTGTAAATTCATTAAAACTCAACAGCTAGTCGATAGCTTCTCGACACCTCCTATCTGTCGAGGTTTAAGAATTTCAGAATTCAACTCTGATTTTCTTGGGATTCGTGAATCTGTCTTTGGGCCTTCTTTTCTCCTAACCCTAGACATATAAAAGGATTGTTTTAAGAGCCGTAAAACAGTACACAAGTTGCACAAGCATTGAGCAAACTCTGTTCAAGCAAATTGTGACTGGAGACAAGGTTCTTGACCTAGTTTATCTCTTTCTCTTGAAGAAGTTACTGTATATTTGCACCGTAGGGTTTTGTGACCAAGCATCTTCTTTATCTTTGTCGTGTGGATGAACTGAAGAACTTTGCAGCCAACAATTTTCTCAGTTGGTGTTATTGAAGTCGTGTACTGGGATCCATGCAACTGTTAGTCACGTACTTGGGAGTCATGCATTAGAAAGGGGAATTGTCACTACAGAACAAGTCCTATTGGGTATTAGGGTAAGGGTTCAATTGTAGGTTGGTAAGGTACTTGGGATTCCTTTACTTGTAACCGCTTGTTGTGATAATAGTGGAGTTTCGAAAGTGGTGACCTGAAAATCACCCGGTGGGGTTTTTGCCGTTAGGTTTTTCCCCATTCGTAAACAAATCACCGTGTTATTTATTTTCCACTACATAATTAGTTTATTAGTGATTTGTTTGTGCAACCACACGTTTGCATGATAAATTGATTAATTAATAACTTGACTGATTAATTAATTGATTTCTATCACAAGGGGTCATTCAGTTTGTGGCCTATCAAGTGGTATCAGAGCAGGCACACTCTGATTAGGGTTTAATCTTTGTTGTGTTGATCCATTGACCCCTGTTTGTCATGGATAGAGGACAGTCATTAATTATACCTCTTTTATTTGATGGCACTAACTATGCATACTAGAAAGTACGCATGAGAGCTTTCTTGCAGTCCTTAGATGAGAAGGTGTGGCAAGCTGTAGAGATTGGCTGGACCAAGCCAAAGGAAGCGCTGGCCGATTGGGATGAAGCAAAAATCAAGGCGGCTAACTTCAACAGCAGAGCATTGAATGCCTTATTTAGTGCAGTCACTAATGAGGAGTTTAAGAAGATATCCTCCACGAAAACTGCAAAGGAAGCATGGACCATCCTCCAGACAACCTATGAGGGTACAAAGGCCGTCAAGGATTCAAAGCTTCAGAGGCTCACTACAAGTTTTGAAGAAATAAAGATGGAAGAGGATGAGTTGTTCGATGAATTCTATGCCAAGCTCAAGAACATAGTAAACTCAGCGTTCAATCTTGGGGAAACCATTCTTGAACCAAAGATTGTAAGGAAAGTGCTCAGATCTCTACCCGAGAGATTCCATGCCAAGATTACGGCGGTAGAAGAATCAAAAGATATTGACAAAATTCCTTCGACAAAGCTGGTTGGTAACTTCCAGATCTATGAGTTAGGGTTGACAATGATTGGTGAGTTGGGTAAAGGCAAGAGTATCGCACTAAAGGCCTAAAGCAGTGAGACAGATGAGTCTTTCGATGACGAAGATTCCAAGATGAAGTCCTAAATTACAAGGTAGTTCAAGAAGTTTATGAAGAAGAATTCCAACGGGAGGAACTTCGACAAGGACCTCAGGCAATCCAGTTCTTCTCAGTTTAAAAGGCAAGATAAAGGGAAGAAGGATGCTAAGGAAGGTGGTCAGTACACTGTTCCTACAGGACCTAAGTGTTTTGGGTGTTAAGACTTCGGGCACATGAAATATGAGTGTCCTACGTATCTCAAGAGCATTGGGAAGAGTAAGGCACTTACTGCTACCTTGAGCGACACTGAGCCTGAGAAAGATTCCGACAATGAGGATGACGGAATCTTGAATGCCTTCATTGCCACAGTCAATCCTATTGATGGGATTGTTGAAGATGTGGACAAAGAAGAAGAATTGGTGGAGTCCAAATTTGAGAAGATGGATGATCAGGATGACATCCATACAGCCTATGAGAAATTGTACAAAGTTTCTGAAAAGCATGAGGAACTTTATAGGTTGGCCACCAAGAAACTCAGTGATGTGGAACTTGACTGTGAAGAATTATCCACTAAGTTTGATGAGGCTAATCAGACTATTGGAGCACTGAGGTTTGAAAACAATTTCTTGGTTGAGTAGACCAAGAAGCTTAAGGCGGAGCTGTTTCAAGTCAGAGCTCAATTGGAGAGGACTTCAAGCGCTAAGCTAGACAAGATGCTCAGTATTCAGAAATCTACTTCAGATCGAACAGGTTTAGGGTATGGTCTTTCTTCCTTTAATACTGCTTCTACTAGTACTACTATTTTTGTTTCTCCTGCTAGTAATACTGAAATTGAGAACACTGATGTTAAAATTAGTCTAGCTAGTGAGAACTTAGACAAAGGTAAATCTATTTTAGGGGCACCCCCTAAACTAGATACGAAAGATGTTAAAAATCCTAAGGGTAAGAAGGCTAACTCTCAAAAGCCTAAACAGAAGAAGCAACATCTCTACCATCATTATGGAGCTGCCGGTCATACTCGACCAAATTACTATAAGTGGTTAGCCACTCAACAGAGTAACGACATGATAGCATCTCGAAGCCAAAATTAGCTTCAATCATCTTTCGCTCCTCTCGGTGATCTTCTCAAGGCCTTCATGTTCCTTTCGAACTTGAACGGTTTCAATTCTTCCCCCTCACCACTGGTTCAAGGGTTTAATTAAAGAAAAGGTTCTTTCAAGGTGTGGAAGAAAAAGGACTCTAAGTAATTTTATTTCTTTCTTCTATCTTCTTGTTTTTGTTTGTTGCATTACTTGTGTGTGTGTGTGTGTGTGTGTTTTTTTTTTTTTTTTGAGTCAGTCTAGTTTTATGCTTTATTTTGTTTAACATGTTTTTGTTTGTTTATTTTCAGTTTTTGTTTATTTTGTTTTGATATTAAAAAAAAAAAATTAAAAATCAGAAAAATACAAAAACAGTGTGTATTATGTGTACATTGGTACTTGTGTACCTTGAATGGCTATTGAAATAAAGTTTTCTAAACTTTGTATCTCTTATAGCTTAGATGAGTATCTCTATGCACAACTAAGCAAGTGAGCTTTGTGGCTCTTGTTTGTGATGAGTAAGATTAAGTTGTCTTTTATACTTAACACTCGTATCACTCTTTTTGACGGGAAGGACTAAAAAATCCTGAGAGAAAGGCATTAATAACCATCTCACCACTGTTGCCTGCCAATCATGTATGACATCTGTATGTTTTGGCTTAGCAAAAGTGTGATGTCAATGACATTTGTGTGTTTAGGTATAGCAAAATTGGAATGTCAAATATCATTGGGTATTTCTTTTCTCTCTCTAATAAGCCCATGTATGATATACTTAAAAGAAAAATATGCAAAGAAAAATCAAAAGCAAAAAGATCAAAAATGCTTTTAAATATGATTGCAAGCGTGTATTCTAGGAGATGTGGGAGTTATAGGATGTAACTTGAAGGTGATAGTCCCCATCAAGCAGTTATGATTGTGTGTGAGTTAAAGTGATTTTCTCATATCTCAAATCGTCATAACATGTATACACTTACGCAATCTTGCGATGTTTTTCACACACAACATGCAACATTCTTTGCTATTCTTGATATATGTGCAGATACAATGTGATTTGGCCATCACAGGTTTTACATGTGTTAATGTATGCTCACTAAATTGTCTTAACTTGGTTTTTGAAATATAAAATTGGTTAGACTTGTTTAGTGTGTGTGTGTATTTTGGAGATCCTTGTGATCAAAATTTTTAAATTGAGAGACTATTTTGAGAGATTATTGTGTTGATTGGATCATTGGTTGAGTTGTATGTTGGATTGCATTCATGTCTGTGTTTTTCTCTTCTCGAAAAAATGTTTTGAAAAGTTGGCTCGACACCTCCTTAATACCTTGCTATCTGTCGAGCTTCTCAAGCCTTTTTCTGATTGCAATCCAGACAGCTCCTCGATACCTGGTGGATTGATCGAGAATGCTCTTGCCTCCTTGATAGCTTCTCGACACTTAGTGGATTGATCGAGCTTCGGTTCTTGGATCTAATTCCTTGTTGCTCGATACCTCAGCTGTCGACGACCATTTTCTCGATACCTACCTCGATAGCTTCCTCGCCACCTCTCGACACCTGCATCTGTCGAGATTTACTGAGGGTCTATATATACTTTCTTCGCGATCCATTTCTCATTTCTTCGATCTCTTTCGATCTGTTCGCATCTGTTCATCTCCCAAACACTCTCTCTTGCATTCCAAACCTCTTCCATTGTGATTTTAAAAGCTTTTTCATGATTCTTCTTCTCTTGATAAGTTTCTAATCTCTCATTCTTCATGCATTTCATGTTTGAAAACCTAGGTTTTTGGGATTTTTTGAAAATTTTGGGGTTTTTTAAAATTGTTGAGTTATTTTTGAAATTTTGGGATGGGTTTTCACTTAAATGAGTTTAAAACCTCATACATTGCATCACATTAGCATTATAACAGTATTGACATGCATTTAGATGTGTGCTGATAGGTTTGGATGGGGCTGAGCCCATGATGTTTTTTTTTTTGTTTTGCATGTCACATGTTCATGCATTTCCCATGCATACGTACCTTATTTTTTCAGTATATTTGATATTATTTATATTGCTTGGGAATTTTCTGATTGTTCTTTTTCTTTTTCTCCCTCTATTTCTATTTACGTTAGTTGTGTGTATGGCACCTAAACGTAAATCCACTCCAGCCCGGAACCCTCTTCGTTCCGGTGCTTCTTCATCTTCTGATCCTTCACCTTCTAATGTTCAGTTCCGTGATGATGATGACTTTAAGGTATTTTTGGAGAACTTCTCTGGACGTGGCATTCATTCGGAACGCCAAGTCATTCTGTCGAACTTTGCCGACACTGACCTTCCCTCTATCATTCACAATAGGGGAAGGGATTCACTGTGTGACATTCCGGTCACATGTCCTCTCGTGCTTATCCGGGAGTTTTACTCCAACATGCATGGGATTGATCATTCAGTACCTCTCTTCTTCACTCACGTTCGAGGTACGCGCATTCCTGTCGCATCGCAGCTGGTTGTGGATGTGCTTTGGGTCCCTAGGATAGAGTTTCCTAACTATCCTAGCTGTGAGCGTCTGAGGACTGTGTCTAGGGATGAGCTCATGTCAGCTTTTTGTGAGCGCCCTACTGCTTGGGGTGAGCGTCTCTTTACACCATGTTGACTTTTTGCTAAAGGTTCTAGATTCATGAACATGGTGATGACTTAAGTTTTGCATCCACTTTCTCACTATAACTCCATCACAAAGCCTCGTGCTCAATTTTTGTTTTCTCTTCTTGAGCATCTTACTATAAATTTTCCTTTTCACTTCATTCTTTCTATTATAGATATTCATTTAGATTCGACGTCCCGTGATAAGCTCATCTTTCCTTCCGCTATCACGAGGATTTTACGCCATTTTTTCGTTCCTTTTCCCTCCTCCGACCATTTTACTGTCAAGTGTGCCATAGATTACTCTACCGTTAAACGTAGCGAGGCCCAGTTTCGGTCGCGGCAGTCAGATTCAGTAGCACCCTCCTCTGGTTCAGCTCCATCCCGGTCTACTCCATATGCATCCGCTCCTTCTTCTTCAAGTGATGTGTCTTTAGGAGACGTCATGGCGCAGTTGCAGCGCATGGATGCTCACCAGGATACACTCTCTACGGAGTTGTATCAGCTGAACGTTCGTGTCGGTTGTATTGCATAACGGCAGGCGACTATGGGCGGTTTTGCTTCTGTGCCTACTCCTTCACCACCTCATCCAGTGGCTTTTGATTCCGATGTTGAGGATGATGATGATGAAGATGGTGATGACGATGACACTTCAGATGATGATGGAGATGCTAGCTCTATCGATGAGATGTCTACTTGACACTCTACCCTTTGTCACTCGTGACAAAAAGGGGAAGTAGTTTTGGATATGAGAGTAGTCACTCTTAGGGGGAGAGTTAGTTTTTGGGTCATTGTGTTAAGAGAAGTGTTGTTATTCTTTTTGAGGGATGTAGTGAGGATGCTATGTATCTTTTTTTTTTTCTTTTCTTTCTTAGATACATTGTTTTTGTACATGAGGTCTTGTGACCATTTATAGACATACATTGTACTTATTTTCTCTTCTATATTGTTGATGTATGTTTTTCCTTTCTCCTACCCTTTCATATGTTGTTCTTTTCTCTCTTTAAACACATGCTTCTTATTATTTGTATGCAATCTATTATTTCTGTTTCACACAAAGATGCCTTGATGAGTTTTGTTTAAAGTGTTTCAGAAATACAGGTTTTCAAAGTCTACTTGCCATAAACTCTCTTCTTGCAAAATTTTTCAAGAGTTTGTGTTAGGATAGATTTTATTGTATTCAACAAGTGAATATGAGTTGAGTGATTTATGACTTCTCTCATATGTTCATTTGTTAGTGGTGGTTTTGTCACGGATTGCCAAAGGGGGAGATTGTTAGGACATATGTGTTTCACATGTTAAGAACATATGTCATGATTTTATGTAATTGGCTTATCCTTTGACAAAATGCATTTTACTTGTATTTGGGTAGACTTAGGATGTGTTTAAATATTTCAAGAAACCACGTTTCAAGATCAAGTGTTGAAACTTTCAAGTCTGTTAAAGAAATCAAGTAAAGAGTGTAAATTCATTAAAGTTGGATAGCTGGTCGATCGCTTCTCAACACCTCCTATCTGTTGAGGTTTAAGAATTTTAGAATTCAACTCTAATTTTCTGGGGATCCGTGAATCTGTCTTTGGGCCTTCTTTTCTCCTAACCCTAAACATATAAAAGGATTGTTTTAAAAGCCGTAAAACGGTACACAAGTTGCACATGCATTGAGCAAACTCTGTTTAAGCAAATTGTGACCGGAGACAAGGTTCTTGACCTAGTTCATCTCTTTCTCTTGAAGAAGTTACTGTGTATTTGCACCGTAGGGTTTTGTGACTAAGCATCTTCCTGATCTTCATCGTGTGGATGAATTGAAGAACTTTGCAGCCAACAATCTTTTCAGTTGGTGTTATTGAAGTCGCGTACTGGAATCCGCACAACTGTTAGTCACGTACTTGGGAACCATGCATCAAAAAGGGAAACTGTCACTACAGAACAAGTCCAATTGGGTATTGGGGTAAAGGTTCAACTGTAGGTTGGTAAGGTACTTCTGATTCCTTTACTTGTAACTGCTTGTTGTGATAATAGTGGAGTTTCGGGAGTGGTGACCTGAAAATCACCCGGTGGGGTTTTTGCCGTTAGGTTTTTCCCCATTTGTAAACAAATCACCGTGTTATTTATTTTCCGCTGCATAATTAGTTTATTGGTGATTTGTTTGTACTACCACGCGTTTGCATGATAAATTGATTAATTAATAACTTGACTAATTAATTAATTGATTTCTATCACAATGGGTCATTCGGTTTGTGGCCTATAAGAATCATCAATCATCTTTGTTAGTTTGTTAAGGGTTTTACCCTCTCTGTAGGTCATAGAGATGGGCTTTCTCTTTCTCCTCTTGATAATTCTTGGTTCCTTCTGAGCAGGATTCCTAATGCCGAGTGAAGCAATCCAATATATAAAGAGGCAAACAACTGTGCAAATGTACTGGCAAGAAGTGGTGCTAAGTTATTGTATGATTTTGTTATATTTGAAAACCCTCTTTGTATTTTTTTAGTAATTAATCAAGATGCTGTGAGTTGTATAACCTTAAGGCGTTGTACCGACAATGCCAGTATTGTGTGTCTCTTCTTTGCTTCCACGACAATTGGTTTATCTTAAAATAATATATTACGATATTGATGAATTTTGGCAAATCAATTCAAGCTTATACGCACACATTTGAAGGGGACTGAGCTTCCTGGTTTGTTGATATATTTATTCGTGAGAGTTTTGTGCAACAATTGGAAGTTCGTTCTTTATATTGCCTAGTTTTCTCTTATCTTGATTTTCTTAAATATTTGAACTTCTAATTGTTAAAAATGTTATCTTGTTTTTATTTTTATTGGTTACTTTTTAAATAATACGTTATATCATATATGTATATGTTACAATTAAGAAGTTTACAAGTAGAGGAAGAATTGAATGATTATTCCTCAAATATATTGATAAGTTTGAGCTCGTTTTGATATCATGTGCGTTTTGGCTTACCGTGTTAAGGTTGTGCTTATGTATGCACAATTTGAAGGGGTTGAACATCCTATTTTGTTGATTAATTGGTGATCAATCCTGATTGAGTGATGGTGCACTGTGTTATACGGCTGAACCAAGAGGCTGTTTTTTTTTTTTTTTTTTTGATAATTCAGTAGTTGTGATGACAAACTTATTTAATTGTGTTTCAATTTTCTAATATTTAGGGGTTGACGTGTTTATGAGTTTATCACCAATTTTGAGAATTGTTTTTTTTTTAAAATGGATTAATAGTAGTTAATTTGGTTTTATAATTTATCAACTAATTATCCATTATTGAAAATAAACTATTGATTAATTGATATTATCCATAGTAGATTGTTAGTCTTATGCATGCATCAGCATTACAACATTTTTTATTCTCTTCATTTTCTCACGCAAAATCAAGAGAGGTTCACAGTAGCATGCTGGCTTCCCATGTGCACGTCTTCCCATTAATTAATCGGATAGTTTACCTTTGATCAAACACTACTACCAAAATCCAAGTGATTTATTTATTAAAACTGCTATTGGGATGACCTCAGAAATAAAAAACTAGAGGTGTAGTACCGGTGCAAGCTTTTTTGGTTTAATCTGGCACCATTCCTAGACATGTATTCATTGGATGAATGGTTTTGCAGAACAGATTTCCAACCAGGGACAGAATGCTCAAATGGGGTTTAAACAAGAGATACAACCTGTCGTTTCTATCTATAGGAGTTGTAGTGATGAATGCAGAGATCACATATTTTTTTGAATGCCCCATGGCTAAGAGGATTTGGAGAATTAGCATATATATAGGTCTCTGCCTTGTTGCAGATTCACTCCTATAGTGAAATAGGCCTGTTGATTAATAGCATGGTGGGCAATTGTTTATAATCTATGGTTACATAGGATAGGAATGCTGTGATTCATGATGGAGAAGCTCCTCATAGTCATAGAAGAACATATCACTAATTTCATTAAAGCCAGGTGGAGACTGGAGAAGAAAAAAAAAAAGAAGAGAAACTGGAGAAAAAAGTACAAGTAATGAATGGAGTGGATTCTTCTAGGATCCAAAGGATCTCAATTGGGGTTGTTTATGTGGTGCTTAGGGGCTTATCGCTATTTTCGATTTAGAAGAGTACTTGACATCTGCAATTGATAAAAGCCCGTGGTCCTTTGATAAGAAATTGATTCTGATGAAGTGTTTCCATGGTGATTCCAACCTAGCCAACGTCACATTCAGCCATTCTCCCTTTTGGATTCATATTTTTAATATCCCTATAAAAGTATGAACAAGACTGTTGGAACACATATTGGCAATAAAATGGGGGAGCTCATTATGGTGGATGCACCTAAAAGTGGGCTTTCCTGGGGTCCTTTCCTTCGAATCAAAGTAAATATAGATATTACAAAGCCTCTTATGCGTGGTAAGATGATTCAGTTTGATGATCTTGAGGTTAGCTGGGTTGTCTTTAAATATGAAAGGCTTCCTATATTTTGTTATAGATGTGGTGTTCTTGGTCATCAAGATAGAGAGTGTCCTCATTTGAAAACGGACTGCTTTTCTTCAGATGATGATGGTTTTCAATTGGGCCATGGCTCCACTCTTTGGCCCCAAAGGGAAATAGGAAAAAAGATTCAAGGAATTCTTATTCAGATATAAGTAATGAAGATGAAGACGATATTCAGTCGTTTGTGGAGGTGATGATGATTTTTCTCAATGTCGCCATCTTTAGGAGGAGGTGTATACGACAGCCACGATGATTAAACCGGGGAAATCGATGCTGTTTGGTATGATACCAGGAGGGGACAAATCAGGTCTAGTGCAAGAAAAAGAATTGGCTCCTATTTCCATGGGATTTTTCAAATTTCAAACAGATAAAGCAGCTAAGAATATAGAGGTTTCATCCAATTCAAACTTTGATAAGTATAACTGTCCTATCCAATTAGATTTGGTTGCTCCCAGTTCGGATACAAGCTTGAAGTTGGTGGATAATTCATATATTTATCATGAGTCAGAAAATTGTGATAAGGCCAAAAATTATGTTACAGAGGTATTTGAGTCTTCCTCAACCACTAAACCTTCACAACATAGCTTTTCGGGTTCTGAGACAGAAGCTAGGAATTTCGGAATCCCTTTTGAGAAATTGCCCGATATTTATGAGAATATAGAGATGGAATCCTTATCTGATGTAACTACCTATAATCCAGAATTGAAGATTGCATCCTTACGTAGCTGGAAGCGGGTTATAAGGAACAAGGCAAATTCGAATTCTAAGGATTCATCCACCTCTATGCTAGTACCAGCAAAGCGGCTTGCCGGAGCATCTAATCCTACCACAAACCTTGATATCAGTCATAAACAGAAAAAGCAATCGATTGAAAAAGACAATTTTCAACCATTTGATCCCACCATTGGGGTTGGTACTCAACCCCAATTCAATCCATGAAAATTCTTAGCCTTAAAACCAAAAAAAAACCAAAAAAAACAAAAACAAAAACCAAAAAAAAAAAAAAAAAAGGAAGAAAAGAAAGAAAAACTCATTATTTCGATGTCCTTGTAAATTAAGAAGGTATTGTTTGGCATTTTTTTTTGTTTTTCTGGGCATTCGGAGACTTTGAAGTGCAGATTCACTTTTTTTTACAGTAGTTTGGACATTGAAGATTTTTTTTTTTTTTCCTTTTTTCTTTACGATGTAATTGTGATACTCTAGTGTATGCTAGTGTTGCAAAAGAGAATGAGGGGGGTACTATTTAGTTAATAGAATGTCCCTCTTTCTCTTCCCCATTGTATATCATGATTCTCAATTAATAAAGTCTACTATCATTTCCTCTCAAAAAAAAAAAAAAAAAAATCAAATTGGAAGGTTTATTATATCACATATAATATTGTTCCTTTCTGTCTATACAATAGACAACCTAAATTTCCTAGGCAGGGATTGCCTAAGCTCTTGATTACTTCCAACATGTGCCCCAATCTCTACCTCGACCTCCAAACCATGAATCATCCCCTCTTATATGTATTGAGTGACAACCATTACACATGGGCTATAGCATGACTCTTCAATCACCAAGAGAAAACCCATAGCACAAACACTTTCAAGTTGGAAAATAATTTAATTTAAATTTCAATAAACCTTTCTCTATTGATGCACTAAAAACAATTTTGCAGAGCTCAGACAAAACTGCGAGAGCAATAAATCCAATGAACAGCTCCATCAATTTCTTATTGTTTTCCTCACACCATCAATTCAACAATGCTTGCAAATGGAAGATAAAAATGATCAGGGACCACGAGCCGTAGCAAAACAAAAACAGCCTGAAGCCTGGTCATCCGGTATCATCCCTCCTCCTTTGCTTGTATCAATTGCTTCTAACATTCTCACCACCTCATCCATTTCCGGACGTTTATCTGCATTTGCATCCAGCATTTTCGCATTATACTTGCTAAACCACTCGGACAACATCTGGGGATTTCTAGTCGCAAGTTCTGTTGAACTACTACAAATGACACATCAGCGAAGCTAAGATCTGGATAAGGCATATCACAGCAATAGATTTCCCATAAGCATATGCCAAAGCTGTAGATATCACATCTTCGATTGGAAGGTTTACCATCAAGAACCTCTGGTGCCATGTATCAAATTGGAAGGTTGCCCTTAGAATATCTTTGCCCAAGAGTATATATTGTAGTTTAACTTGTTGATAATTTTTTATACTTTTACCAAAAACATTGAGTGATCAATCTATCCCTAATTATCGAATTATAAAATAAATTAAAAAAAATATATCATTGTGTAATATTCAAAAAAGTTGAGAATAAGATGAAGAAGCAGTAGCACTTTTGCTCACTACCTTCCCTTCTTACACACATCTATATATATATATATATATATATATATATATAATAATAATAATAATAATAATAGGTAAAGCTGAGAAAAACTCAAATCATAATTTCAAATTAGAGTTCCAATTTTGCGTCATGTGTCATAATTTATTTATTCTTAAAGAGTTTTATTTCTTAATTTTAGAATCAAATGTGAGACTACATCATAAATTTTCATCTAAGTGAGTTATTATGTACAAAAATCAAAGAGTTTAGAATAAATTAATAGTAAAAAAAATGCTTCACAATAATTAAAAAAAATGCTTTACAATTTTTTTTAAAGAGTTAATAAAATATAAAAATGACTATCAATAGCATTTAAATTATATATATGAATTATATTATGTATCTTATTGTATATCTTTAAGTGTATTTATGCACATGCATGAAGTTACAAGCTAGTTTCACATAATAAGTGTGATTCAATAATTTTCATACTTTCTCCTTAATAGCTGAGATGATAAATTGTGATTTGTATACAATAAAAAAAATTATTTTTTTGGCTGTCTTATGTGAAAATAATATTGGAATGATTAAATTGTCTAGGAAAAAGAGTGTTTCGTACATGTATAGGAAAATGTTAACGAATAAACTAAAGACATTAGTTTAGAAACTATTTTTAGAAACATTTTATGGGAAAATGATAAAGTAATTAATTTTTTTAATGACTTTTTATATTTCCCGTGACAGTGGTGTTAAAACTTTCCTAATATGGTTTATTAACATGACCCATATGTATAATATATCATAAAATGTAATGTTGTTGTTTCATGTAGGCAAAACTACACTATTGGCCTCTAAAGTTTTTCTTGTGAGCGCAATTGGTCCCTCAAGTTTTAAGTGAGTATTATTAATCCCTCAAGTTTTAAAAATGAGTAGTTTCAATCTATTTATTAACTTCTGTTAATTTATTACTTAAGTGGCTAACATAATAGTATCTAGGCATACTCTTCATTCTGGGAGCTTTGCGCTTATTCGATGATCATACGGTTTAAAGCTCTTTACCATAAACACGGTGTAAATATTTTGATATTAATGGGTTTCTTCTTACTATAAAATAATTTTTGTAACTATCTTTATTAAAAAAAATTGTTAAGTTACTATTTCATTAGCCACGTAAGCAACAAACTAGCGGCAGTTAACATAAGGATTAATATTGCTCATTTTTAAAACTTGAGGGACCAATAATGCTTATTTGAAACTTAAGGGACCAATTGCGCACATAAGGTAAAGTTCAAGGACCAATAGTGTAGTTTCGCATTTCATATATGTATGTGGTTTTTCCCTTAAAAAAAATGTGTATATGTGTGTATATATATGTATGTATGTGTGTGTATATGTGGTTGTTTCATTAAATGTGTTTGGTAAAAAGAATATGAATATCATAACGTGCAATATTTATGTTTCATTTCTTTCTTCTTCTTTTTTGGTAGAAAAGAAGCTTTATATATAAGTATATTTGTTCCCTTTTGTTTTTCCTAGGAAAAATAGTTCATCAGATCATAAGAGATCAAAGAAAAGGACCATATTATCCCGAATGAAATGGTGAAGCGATCTTAGAGCATCTCCAGTCGGCTCTCTAAACACAAAATCCTCTCTATTGTAGAGAGTAAACCCACAAAATAGGTCTCCAACAAACTCTCTATACCTGAAATTTTTTTTTGGCTCATGAACAGTAGCTCATCAAGTTTGATGGGCTATTGTTCATTCTTCAATTTTTTTTTTCTATTATAATAATAAGGTATTGAATAAAAAAATGTTGGAAGATGTATAGTTGTTAAAAAAAGAATAAATAATGAATGAAGAAATAATATTTAAATGAGATAGAGAATGAGATAGAGAATCTGTTGGAAAGTGTATTTGAAAAAGTGGATAGCTAAAAGGTAAAAGTCATTGTTCATTCTCTAAACAGTACAAAAATTTGCCTAATCTGCTGGAGATGCTCTTAAAAGATTGCTTTGGAAATTGTATTGCACTTGCAATGCACTCACCGGATTGACCTTATCCTTTTACTGAGTCAAACATTCGCCTAGGAGGAAACATTTTAAAAATCATTTTTATTTCTTAGGATTTTTTTTTTTTTTTTTTTTGGAGAAGATTCTATTTCTCAATTCTCAGTTTAATAACTGTAAAGTTGAATTTATTCAACTATGTGTTGGCTTTATTCTGTGCCAAATTTACTTGTAATTCAACATTGAGAAACCCTATATTTATGTGGGAATAATGTAAGGGTTGTGTGTGAAAAATTGTGAAGATTTGATCAAGAGTGTGCAACAAAAAGGTGACTCACGAGTGGTGACTTGCAAAAATGAAGCACACACGTGTGAAGCATGCAGGAAGATAAAGAGTCAGGCCAGCTGGATAACTACAGGACAAAAAGTACAGTTTAGCCTAGTCTGATAACTCGCGACTGGAACTCGCAACTCACCCCAGTCGCGAAGTGACTCGCCAGTGCACCCTGTTTTGCTGAAAAATGACTTTTCACATTCAATCTCATACCCTACTATAAATACCCTTATACTCGTGAAATGTAAGGAGATTCTAGAGAGGATTTTAAGAGAGAAACCCTAGAGGAAAACAAGATTGATTCATCCACAATCTTATACATTTAATTCTCCAAATTCCTCTACTCTCACCCTCTCCATTGTCATACCTATGAGAGGATTATAAACCAAATCCTTATCTCACCAAATTCAGAGTAGTGAGAAGGTTCTTGGTGTTTGAGAAGCAATTCAAGAGAGAACCAATTCATATTGGTTGATACAATGGGCTAATTACGGGATCCAGAAAGTTAGAGAAGACACGGTTCAGCGTAACCTAGTTGCAGCAAGAAACTTGGAGGGCTTAGGTGTATTGGGTAGATTAGGCTTAGAAGGTCTATTGCTCTTCATGTATCCCAACTAATTTTCTAGTAGATCATTTACTGCTTAGAGGGCGGCGGAGAGGTTTTTCGCCGAGTTCTTCGGTTTCCTCTTTGATAACATGTGCCAGTATTATCTTGTGTTTGCATCTTTCTTTCCCTTACCCTTAACTTTTAATTTCTGCTGGTTGTGATTAATTAATGGCTTAAAGTAGTTTGCTAATTTAGGTATTGCTTATATTTCATATTCCGCACATATATTGTTTAAATATAAACTTGTATTGGAAAATTTGTATTTGTGGGTCTAAACATTCACAAGTGTTTTATACACTAAGTGAGTTTTCAATAACCATCACTTTGTTAAAACGTTGATAAATTTTCTTTTTCCCATGACTGATTTTGAATGAGTGGTGATCAAGAACATTATATTAAAGTGGGACAATAATGACTTAAAATAGGATGATATTTGATTTTCAAATTCAAACGAATAACTTAAAATGGGATATATCCATCACCACCACATTTTGTTTTTAAATCATGAAACCAGTTTTTAACAATGTTAATTCGTGGACTAGTTGGGTTTTTTCCAAGGGTTATTGGGAAACAGTTTATCTTTTTCTCTCTTACACCTCTGATCTGCATTCATAAGTTTACCATTCTCCCCTTTTGGCTATTCCGTGACAAAACTCTAAAACAGACTCTAGATTTAATAT
Organism: Quercus parvula; assembly: GCA_030820535.1. NCBI lineage: Eukaryota > Viridiplantae > Streptophyta > Magnoliopsida > Fagales > Fagaceae > Quercus > Quercus parvula. Next base: position 23,866,171 of record JAUAME010000001.1, read on the forward strand.
GTGAGTTGGGAACAGTTGAACATAACTCACTCACACCTAAATCTAGAAACTGTGAAGCTCTTGAATCATATGAACAAGAATCTCCTAAAACACAACAATACACTATGTTCATTGTCATGCATTTGTGCATCATGCATCTCTTTATATGCATTGTTTTGATTGTTTTTGCATTTGATCTTTTTTTTTTTTTTTTTTTGTGAGTAAAAATCCAAAACCACATAAAAAGTGAAAAATTCAAAAAGTTTGATCATACATGTTTGAGCACATATCACATGTGAGTTTTGCCTTGTACCTTCGTACAAATAGCTTTATGCATTTACGAGTTTTGCTTGTTCTTTATGCACTTATTTCTTTGTGGGAAAAATCTTGAAATCTATGTGTGATTGTTGTAAATCGATCTTCAAGCTTGTTATGAATGATTGGTCAATAGTCTTGATGGTTTTGATACTTACATAGACTTGTGCCTATATATCTTCCCACACTTTTTATTTTTTTTTGCTTAAAGAGCTCAACAAATGTAAATCTTAAAATGAAAAGAGATAATGAGCTGCAAAAGCTGTTGCGCATACTAGTATTTGACTAAGAAAAAGGGAAAGCAACTTGTATTGAAAATGTATGATGCCCAAAAGCTAAAGGCTTGTTCATCAAATTGAAATATAAAAAATTTCAGGCATTTGACTTAGTACTAGTTGTGTATGACTTGATTGAATTGATCATTGAAGCTTCACTCTAGACTAAAGACTATTCCACATTTGATACACACACAACACACATGCCTAATGTTCAATGAATGTCTTATTCATTTGTTAGATTGTACTTGTCTAAATGTGATGTGTGTGTGCTCAATCATATATGGATTAATCCAAAAAGATTTTTGATCATTTTATATGTTTTTGGAAGTGATTTTTATCACTCTTTATGTTTATGTTTAGTGCTTACTTTGTTTGTCATTGTTTAAACATGTTTTGCTTTGAAAAATAAGTGTCAGAATTTTTGGCTATTCATTTTGGCTACTTGTGTGAGCTACCAGTTTTGGCTACTCGTTTTGGTGACTTGCAAGCTGCGAATCCAAACCACGAGTTCACATAGAAAGGTTTCACGACTCACTCGCGAATCAGCTCGCAAAATGCCCAGAATTAGCTTTTTAAAGAGCTTTTTCATGGGAAACTTGTTTTAAACCTCTCTCATCCTCTCTAAAACCCCTCTTTCAATATTTTTACATCAAAACCCAACCAATTTGAATTTTTTTTCATTCCATTAACACCTTTAAGGTAATTTTAAACCTTTTTCATTGATTTTGATCCTTAGATTATGTTTTGGAGAGTTTTGTGCTCTTGGTTGGGATTTTTATCATAGGGGTTGGAAAAACTTAATTTTTGTCAAATTTTTTTATGGGATTGGTTTCTTTTGTTGATTTGCATTGGATGTTGGCCCATTGTGGCAGAAAGAACATGTATTAAGAGTGGATTTCATGATGTTCATGCATTGTATCACATTATTGTTCATAGTGTGCATGCTAGATATTTGATAAAATACCTCTTGTTTGGACTTCGATGAGTACCAAACTTTGGGGTTTCTCATGTTTCCTCATTAGGAACATGTTTGGTTCATTGGTTGTGTATTTAACACACCTTACCCCAAATGTGCATTTTTCATGCATTGGTCATGCATTGCACATAGCCACCTCTTGCACAAACCTTTGCTACCCTTGTCATGCATTGGTCTATACCTTATTTCTTCATCCTAGCATATCATGTTTACCTTATGCTTTGTAGCACTTTGTTTTTTCTTAGGATTGAGCTTCATTTTCTCATTCATCTCGCACCCCTTATGCGTCATTAGCATTGTTCGTTCCTTCATCTCTTGCTCTTGTTTCTCCTTGACCGTTTCTCTATTCCTGACAAAAAGGGGGAGAGTATACCGAAGAGTTTTTGTCATTTCTATATGACTCTTGTGTACATACTTAGGGGGAGAAATTCTATTTCTCGTGCACATTTATAGGGGGGGAGTTATTCCATAGGGGAGATGCATATACCAAGGGGGAGAAGATATTGAGATAATAAGAAAACTCTGCTTTGTTTGTTTCTCTTTATGTTTGCTTTATGGTGCTTTGAGTTATATTTAGTATCTTTGCTTTGTTATTCTCATTTCATCGTGTTTGAGTTTTGGACATGCATATATCCCTATGCTATTATGCTTCATTGAATGCATGTTCGGATGATCATTTGCTTTGCTATGTGATCATTGTAGTCATTTCTATATGACTATTTTGGTGTATGATCAAGTTGCTCACATGTTTCACATCATGTTTACTTGATCGCAATTTAATTATTACATTATACTTGTCCTTTTATTACTTGCTTTACCTTGAGGATCTAATGTGTTTTGTGCAAGTGTTTCAGGTTACAAGTATATATGTTCCAAGTGCATCATAGCTTCTCATCATTTTGAAGGGGAGAAACTTTAAGCATTTTTAGTTTATATTGTTTAAGTTTATATTTAGCATTTTGTGGTTTGTACCCATGTGACTTTTGTAAGCTTTTAGGGTTTGTTTTCATATTTTGTAGGCTTTATAGTTTGTACTATGCTTTTGCAGCTTTTATACTTTGTTAAATCAGTACTTCTAATTAAATGTCATGCATTTTCCTTTTAAGTACTGTCACTCTTGTGCCCTTGTAGGATTGTTCCTAGATGCATATACTTAGTGTATTATGCATTGGTTGAGTGTAGGGCATGCAAGTGATTTGCATTGATCTTATTAGCTTGTATGTCCAAGTGTTCATTCCAAGTGTGAATGAACATTGTGGTCACTACCTTGTAGTGATTGCTTGTTTGATCAAGCCATGGTTTGTTTCTTAACTCCATCTTTGCTTGATTACATCATGCCTACTTCATATGCATTTCATGTTTTTCTGCATACAATGATCATGGTGTATTGTTGTGTTTCAAGAGATTCATATTCATTTGATTCAAGAGCTTCATAGTTCATTGATAATAAGCTTGAATTGATAATTTGGAAATTGGGGGTCTAAATGTTCATAGTGTTTTATACACTACTTGAACTTTCAATTGGTATCAGAGCGTGTACACTTGTTATGGTCTAAATACCTAAGTGTGATCCTTGACCCTTTGTGTTTATTTGTCATGGATAGTGCTTTGTATGCCTCTTTGTATGATTTCGTTAATGATGAATGTAACATGCCATGTGTTTGTGAAAATGCCTCTATGAGTGATAATCCTCATGATTGTGATGCTATGTTACATGAATCTTTGGATGTTGTTGATATTCCTAACATTAAACTCTTGAAGAAGAAGGCTAAGAAGTTTAATAAGGATTTGAGCAAGTTATTTTGTGAAAATGATGATTTGATTGCTAAGCTCAATGAATCCAACAAATTGGTTGAAAAATTTAAGAAACTTGCTGAAAATTCTATTGAAAAGCTGAAAGAGGTTGAATGTTTGAATATGGACTTGGATGCTAAACTTGTTTTGTCTAACAAACTTGTTGATGAGTTAGAATGTGAAAATGAATCTCTTAAGATGCATGCCAAGTGTTTAATTGCTGAACCCGTTGTTAAAAATGATGAAAATATTTGTTGCAATTTGAAAGTTCAAATAGTGTAAAATACACTATGAACGTTTAGACCCCCAAAAACAAAATTACCAATTCAAGCTTTATGACAAACACAAAGTGTGCGGAAAATGAACATAAGCTATAAACAGAATTGATAAATAATCTAAGCCAATTAAAATCACATCCACAATAGAAAATAAAAGGCAAAGATAAGGGAAGAGAGTTGCAAACACAAGGACGACACAATGACGTATTATCGAAGAGGAAACCGAAGCCCTCTGCGTAAAACCTCTCCGCCGACCTCCAAGCGGTAAATAATCCATTAAAGAATGCAGTTGGGATACATGACCAGCAATAGACCTTCCAAGCCTAATCTACCCAATGTATCTAAGCCCTCCAAGCTCCTACTCCAATAAGGTTACGCCGAATCTATTTCTTTTTTAGCTTACCGAATTTTGCTACTTCACCATAACATCAACCAATATGAATTGGTCCCTTCCTAACTGCTTCCCAAACACCAAAAAGTTCTCTCACAGAAATGAAAATGGTGAGATAAGGTTTTGGTAACAAGTCTCTCAAGGATTTGGCAATGGAGAGGAAGAGAGTAGAGGAATTTGAAGAGTCTCTTAGGTAAATATTGTGGATGAGTCAATCTTGTTTTTCTCTAGGGTTTTTCTCTCAAAATTCTCTCTGGAAGCTCTCTTTCATTCGTGGGTGAAAGGGGTATTTATACTGGGGTAAGAATGGAATGTGAAGAGTTAGGTTTTACAAAACAGGGTTGGCTCATGGCTTGGCCTTGCGGCTTGACTGAGTTGCGAGTTCTAGCCGCAAGGTAACTGAACAGCCAGTTGTCCTATGTTGTCCTGTAGTGCTCCAGCTGGCGTGACGCTTCAACTTCTGGCATGCCTGGTGTGGGAGCAGCTTTTGGCAGCTTGTAGCCGCGAGTCACCCGTGAGATCCAGTCACAAGTCTCTGTTTTTCTTGCACACTCTTAAGCATTTCATCACATTATCTCACTCACTACCCTTACAAAAATCCCACATAAATACAGAGTTACTAATTGCTAAAATACAAGCAAATTTGGCACGGAATAAAACCAACAAGATGGTTGATAAAATTCAACCTTACACAATCATGTTGTGGTACCTGATTTTGTGTCTATTGTGTGTTCTACCTCAAAAGACAAATCGGTGTACATTCCTCCACATAAAAGAAATCAAAAGGTGGAGAAAAAGGCTGTTAAGTCAAAGCCTCCGTTTATGTCTCAACTTAAGGCTTTGGATGGATCTAAGTTTGTTCCAACTTGCTATCATTGTGGTGTGATTGGTCATATAAGGTCTCAATGTCATAAGTTGAAGAGAGAACAAAATCATATTGCTAGACGCCTTTCCAAAAAGCCTAGTAGACATAAACACATTGTTTGTCACCATTGTGGTTCCTTTAGTCATCTAAGACCTCATTGCTTTAAGTTCCATGCTATGATACCAATTGAAAGATGAATTAGTGTATAAAACACTATGAATGTTTAGACCCCCAATTTCCAAATTATCAATTCAAGCTTATTATCAAACAATTAATGTGCGGAATATGAACATAAGCATATAATAGAATTGATAAACAATCTCAACCAAATAAAATCACATCCACAACAGAAATTAAATGGCAAAAATTAAGGGAAGAGAGATGCAAACACAAGGACAACACTCGATGTGTTATCGAAGAGGAAACTGAAGCCCTCGGCGTAAAACCTCTTCGCCGCCCTCCAATCGGTCAATAATCCACTAGAAAGTGAAGTTGGGATACATGAACAGCAATAGACTCTCCAAACCTAATCTACCTGGTGTACCTAAGCCCTCCAAGTTTCTTGCTCCAACGAGGTTGCGTCGAACCTTTGTTTTTTCTAGTTTACTGGATTCCGCTATAGCCTATAGCATCAACCAATATCAATTGGTCCTTTCCTAACTACTTCCCAAACACCAAATAGCATTCTCACAGATATGGGTATGGTGAGAAAAGAATTTGGGTAATGAATCTCTCAAGGATTTGACAATGGAGAGGAAGAGAGTAAAGGAATTTGAAGAGTCTCTATGTGAAGATTGGGGATGAGTCAATCTTGTTTTTCTCTAGGGTTTCTCTCTCAAAATTCTCTCTAGAAGCTCTCTTTCTTTTGTGGGTAAAAGGGGTATTTATACTGGGGTGAGAATGGAATGTGAAGAGTCAGGTTTTTCAAAACAGGGCTGGCTCACGGCTTGGCCTCGCGGCTTGACTGAGTCGCGAGTTCCAGCCGCGAGGTAACTGAACAGCCAGTTGTCCTATTTTGTCCTGTAGTGCTCCAGCTGGCGTGCCGCTTCAACTTCTGGCATGCTTAGCATGTGAGCAGCTTCTGGCGGCTTGCAGCCGCGAGTCACCCGCGAGTCCCTGTTTTTCTTGTACACCCTTGAGTATTTCATCACACTATCTCACTCACTACCCTTACAAGAATCCCACCTAAGTACAGGGTTACTAATCACTGAAATACAAGCAAATTTGGCACAGAATAAAGCCAACAAGATGGTTGATAAAATTCAACCTTACAACCATGTCTGCAATGGATGAACTAACAAATGATTGGACCAAATTCACGCTTTTAGAGAGGGAGGGGCCTGGGTGTTGCTTAGAGAGTGATCTTAGCTCTCAAGACCATATCATTGCAGCCAAGTTTCTGACAAAGCAAGCCCTCAATATCGATGTAGTAGCAAGAAATTTTACTCCTCTTTGGTGATTGCGAAATGGCTTTCAGGCTCGTAAAGTTGGAGAACATAAAATGTTGTTCATCTTTGAATCGGTAGCTGATAGAGATAAGGTCCTTAATGCCAAGCCTTGGAGTTTCGACAAACACCTCGTGATCATGTAGCGATATGACTAAAGTAAGGTAGTGGAGGAATTAAGTTTTGACAGGACTTTGTTTTGGGTGCAAGTCCACAGGCTGCCATACCATTACATGAACGTAAAAGCCGCTGAAAAAATTTGCAATGTCCTTGGCCAGGTATTTCATTTCATTCCACGGATCCAACAGAAACAAAGGGGGGTAATTTTATAAGGATTAGGGTGTTGATGGATGTTACCTTGCCTCTTTGCCGTGGTCGGATAATTTCTATGGAGAATGGTAAAACCATGTGGATAACTTTCAAATACAAGCGCCTCCCAAATATTTGCTACTGGAGTGGCCGTCTTGAACACGATGATAGGGATTGCAAACTATGGCTAGAGAGCGAAGGTTGCTTAATTGCCGATCAAAAGCAATATGGACCCACTCTTCGAGCCTTGCCTTTTGTTTCTTCACGGTAGGCTATCGTCTTTGTTCCAAGTTTTTTCAAATCGAAATAACGCTCATCTTCAAAACCTACTGATCATGACACTGGTGTTGAGGCTGAACCAGTGGTGATGAATGATGTGAATCCGACGCCTGTTCATTGTCCAACGGCGGTGAGTAAGTCAGAAACTCCAAGGGACGTCTTGCAGAAGCATTCAAGCGCTGAAACCGTTACTTTGGACTTTCCAATTGTAACGCAAAACGTATGGGAAACAAAAGATTCTATAATCAATAATACCATTGAAAGCTCACTATTTTTGGAAATTCATAACTCCAATATTCATGGGACAGCTGCCTTCCCTGATTTGTTTGAAGCCCGAATTAATGAGATTGATTCGGAGCTAACCAAATTTGATCACATTAAACTCATGAACCAAGCAACTACTATTGCCAAAAATACTTCTAGTTAGTTACGTGAGGAGCAAGAGGAAGCAAAGTCACTAAATACTCAGCATATGTGGACCCGATTGGGAAGGAAAAACACTGAAGGCAGTGCTCAAGAAAACACAGGAAACACAGGAAGAGTCAAAGAGAATACATTGGTGGAGAAAAGAGAATTTTTTCACAGGTTGGAGGTCCTTCTGAATTACCTTGCAAGAAAAAGTTGGTTTTAAGGGAGGATGGGGTCTTCCATTATATATTGGCGAAGGCTGGTAATCATCCTTGCCAAGAATCATGAATCTCAGAGTATGGAACTGTCGTGGGCTTGGGATCCTACATATAGGGAAGAAGCTTGGAGATATTATTCGAGCAAAAGATCCCTATGTAGTGTTCGTAGCCGAAACACTTGCAGATGAAGCAAGGCTTGATCGAGTAGTGCAGGAAATTGAGGTACAAGACAAAAGCCTTTGGATGGGGATTTGGTCACTCTACGTTCTACATAAGATAAAAAGTTTTGTTTGGCTTGCTTGCCGAAAATCCCTATTGACAAAGCAAAATTTGGTGCGATGGACCATCATTGATGACCCTCACTGCAATAGATGCTGTGAAATGAAAGAGCATTCCCTCCATGCAATTTGGTAGTGTCCTTTGCTTGACACAGTGTGGCTAAACATTGATTTATGGGCTTGCCAAATATCCAAACAGTTTCTGGACTTCAGGGAGTTGCTGTCTTATGCAGAATCACCAATAGCCAGTTTTGCTTGCATTCATGGCATAGGGGATATGGACCAATAGCAGTCAGACCTGCTTGCATTTACCCTGTTGCAACCTACAGCAGATGATTCAAGAGTGTGAACAACGAATGGCAGAGTTCCTCAATATCAACCAACATCCTCAGCTCAATCGTCCACAACCTCGAGCTCTTTGGCATCCTCCACCAACAACTTTGGTGAAGGTAAACTTTGATGGAAGAATTTTTTCAGGGGTGAACTATTCGGGTGTTATTGTGGTTGTTCACGACAGTGATGGATCGGTTATCACTTCTTTCTCACAACTAATTTCGCAAGCTTATACATCGAATGAGATTGAAACTATGTTGTCCTATTATGGTTCACTGCTAGATGATGTACATCGATGTTCTTGTTTTTTTAATCAATTACGTTATTCTCATGTTAAGAGAGAAGGTAATAGGGTTGCTAACAGTCTGGCCAAATATGCTGCGCATATCTCAGACTTAGTTATGTGGATGGAGGATGTTCCATCACAATGTTTTCCAGTCATCCAAGCTGATTTAGCTGGATTTTCTTAATAAAAGTTTATGATGTTCTTTCTCAAAAAAAAAAATCTACGTTAATGTGTTGCATGTTTTAGATTATGCCTAGTACATGCCCAATAAAATGTTGGATCTATGAGTTCTGCACAAGAAATAGCTGGATAAAAATATATCATTATGAGAATCAGTTATTATAAATAAGGCTTTCTTGATGTTTTGTTTTTTGGTAAACGGCTTTCTTGATTTTTGGGTTCACCTTTGTTGCTTTGCAAGGTTTAATTAGACTTACCGTGAAAGCAAAAAAGAAAAGAAAAAAAAGACTTACTGTGAAAGCAACCTTTCCCCTCTCAACAACGGTCGAATCAAAGTTCAAACCCATATCTTTTTCTCTATCTGATGTGATATGCGGATCTTCTTTGCTTGCGTTTGGGATTCTGCTTTTTCCTAAGGTAAGCAATGCCAAAGAGAGTCAATTCAAAGGCTCTCTCCCATTCCCTGCATCCTCTGCCACTTAATGCTCTTTTGCATTCAACAAATTTGGACTCAAATTCTCTCATACCCAAACGAATAATTCCTATGTACTTTCGGGAGAGTACGGAGAATGATTTTTTTCCTCTCATTCATGATGTGGTCTACTCATTAAATTCATAGTAGGATCAATTATGAATGTGAGAGGATGAAGCACAATTTCTCCATATTTAAGAAGTGCCTAAGAATTTTCTAACCCAAGTTATCTTTTGCTTTTTGCCTTGCACGTCTGTGTGAATCATAATTGGTAGAGAGAATCAATTCCCTTGAATGCTCTCTCTCACATCCTTTTTTACTTTTATTTACAATATTTTTAACCAAAAAAAAAAAAAATTTCTAAAGGTCAACTAAAGATTTTGTAAAAATTAAAATTTTTTTAAAATAAAATTTACAACTATCATTTTCCTTTAAATAAAGAGTTTTGTTAACCGGTATCTTAAAACTATAAGTCTAAAAATTAATGGATATCCAATCATTAGTTGTAAAGCCCATGTGACGGGGTAAAATAAGTCAAACTTGTTTTTTTCTTCTTTTTTTTCCTCACACAATTAAGTACAAGTATGAGACATGAGAATTGGTTAGCAATATCCTCGAGTTGCTTATATTATGTTTTTCGGAATTGGTCCGAGATACAGATTACACTTGTTCTAAGAGGACAATGATGATTCTCTATTTCTCTCTTTTCTCAGATCTTTTTTTCTCCCCTCTTCAGAGTGGCATCTCTACCTTATATAGTCTTCTAGGTTGTATCTTGGCCTTCCACTTGTAGGGTTATGATTCATTTCCCTTGATACTTGTTCCATCAGAGCTTCACTAGAAGGTTTCTACACCAGACTATGAGCTGTGATAACATTATATAGGGGGTCATTTCCTCATTAATATGGCCAGCTAAGTGGGTTTAGTGTATTGAATACAAAGATGATGGTTGCTTTATCTACATTCCTCTCTTTCTTGCTTGACGACAAATCTTTCTCCTCTTCCTCGGTTTGTGCTCAATGGTCTTCAAAACTAGTCCTCGACCCTTCTGAGGACACTTCAATATCCTCGGGGTACTCGAGTATTGTAGTCTTCTTGTGCTTGTGATGAGTTGTTTATATTTTCCTTAGGATTTGCTGTCAGTGCTTTTCGAGGTTTTTTCTTTTGACATTGGCCTTATATATATATTTATATATATATAAACAATATAATTGGAATCAAGTTATACCTAGTATAACTCTAAATAATATTACACCACCTAATAACTTTTATTATTTTAATATTTCAAAAATCACACCGTGGGATTATATGTTCTTTATGTTTTTAACACACACATCAAGTTTTATACTAATCAGATGTCATTTACTATTCATTCTAAAAGCCTATATTTTATGCATAATTTTAAATTAAAAAACTTATTATTTAAACATATGATCAATGACATAGTTATCCATTTTAGATCATCATAAAATTTTGCAAGCATATAGAGTATAAGAAGAGAATCTAATCCATTGGTGGATTTATTAAAATTGGCATCCAATAAAGAAATACTGAGTGATGTAACATTATTATATCAGATTTTACTTGAATTCATTCTCTCTCTCTCTCTCTCTCTCTCTCTCTCTCTCTCTCTCTATATATATATATATATATATATATATATAAAGGTTAATAATTTGCATCTATTATAATTTAAATTTTTTTAAATTTTTTTTTCAAACAAATAAAAAGGATAAGCTTTAAAGATAACCATAATCTCTTTTTTGAAAATGAAGGAAAAAAAAATCCTAAATTTTAGGAATTCTCTTTTTGAATTCAAAATGAAAATTTTTATTTGACATTTATGACTTTATTTCTAAATAAAATTATTCTTCATTAATAAGAGTATTTTTGAATCAAATAAAAGTTCAGTTGAAAGAGAGGAATTCTCTTATATATAGTAATATATATATATATATATATATATTCCCTTTTTGCCTAGAGGGGGCAAACCATATTGTTCACAAAAATTACCCATTTCATATTTAGCTTTCTTCTTATTCTGTAAATGGTATTTTAATAATTTTTCATCATTACACATATTAATACCAAGTTTTTTAATAGCACTAAAAATGTCACCGTAAGTTAAGTGATCATAATCACTTATATTATTACTGTATAACTGTCTTCCGCCTCCAACGCTGTGTCCCTTCCCCCTTTATGGTATCAAAGCCACTCTTTTCTGGCTGGTGATAGTGGTGTTGTGTTCGATTGATACTAAAAATGTTTACAAAATAAGTTAGGCTGAAAATACTTTTCATTCTGCTTATAAAGTTAGAACTGTTGAACAAATATTCTCTATTTCAAAAGCTCATGAAAAATGTTGCTTGTTTACTAAAAAGAATATTGGTGAATTTCTTGTTTCTAAAAAATTCAGCTATTTGCATATTGGGATGGTTCAAGTTGCTATTAAACCACTCACCCGAAAGGGCATTAATGCTTTTTTTCTCATGTGTTTACGTCATGCTAGATTTAAGAACTTTAAAGATAGCATTCTTGGTATGATTACTGCTTCTTTGTATGATGGTCCTGTTTACTTTAGCTGTTATCCTGATCTTACTCTGGCCGTGGATGATCCTAAAATTATTAAAGCTTTGAATTTAAATATTTCTTCATCTGGTTATCACATGGAGGAAGGTAGTAAACCTTTTGCTTTGATTTATCGCATTTATTATAGATTGTTGGGTACTCAATTAAATCCTAGTGCTATAAATCATAGAGAACCTTCTGGTAAAACCATGTTAATTAAATGTTCAACTCCTGATGCTAAAGTTCAAATTCCAAAAATAATTCAATGGCAAGACATTAAACTTCCTACTAAATGGTTCTTGAACAAGAATCTCCCATTGCTAAACCTATTTTTGATGAGCTTGATCTTACTCATATTCAACAATATCTTGATGGTGCTGTTAAAATAAGTTTTCAAAACAATCGACCTTTAAGAATCAACGAAGGAAGACATTCCTTTGCTGGATCTGAAAGTATTTCAAAAAGAGACTAAGATCTCAATGAATTTTTGAAGAAGAATCTTGAAAAACCTGCTGATTTAAAATTAAAAGGTGTTTCAAAGAAACATTAACCATACAAAGAATTTTATCTTTAAAGTTCTTAGATTTAGCATCATGTAAACACATGAGAACAGAAGCACCATGTTTTTCAACATTGTGATCTTCTTCATTTACAATATTAGAAGGACAACCAGTCTTGGAGCTGATAGAAGAGTTGGATCTCCACAATCTATCCATACTATCCTAGTTTTAACACTTAATTATCATGTTTTTCTCAAGACCGTTGCACTTCGTAACACATACCCTAACCAACCTTATACCTCTCATGCCCTACACGCCCTCCCTTGGCTCAAACGGGCCTTACAGTTCGGTTCTAGGAATTCACTTTACGACTAGGGTGGCGCCAACAACGGTAAGAAGGGAACACAACAACAGAGTACCAAAGTTTCGGGTAGGATTTAACAGTCCTTTTGTTTCCATCAGATGTTGGAGTACGTTACCAAAATGGGAAAGAGATAATTGGATGAACGTCCAGCCCTCAAAGCATCTCATTCTCATTAATGGTCACACTCACCAAGGGCCATGGTTTGAAGGAAATTCTCAGTTGTCCTTTGCTGATCCTTTTGCTCTTGCAGAATGTTGGAGAAATTATTTTAATAACCAAATTATTAATGTTGCTCAGAATCTATGGAAAAATTATCATTTCATGGGTAGCACGGATAGAATTTCTGTTTTTGGTCCCAGACCATATTCTGATGCTATTGCTCATTTACGGGTGGCTGATCATTGTAATCCTATAAGGCTTCTCATCCTGGGGAAAACTCCAGCGTTTCAGCCAATTTTATATTGTGGATTCTGAAATTAGTATGCCATTGGCCATAAGCATGATTGTGGTTCTCCACGAGGTCCTTTTGATGGTTATCCTTCTGATGCTCTTTCCACTGATTAAGGAAGGGTTTTTACTGATAAAGATGATTCCCTTGTTCGATTGGCTTGCACAAAGGCCAAAATACTTCAAAAATTATGTTACTAAAAATCCGGAACTGTTTCAAGATACCCCAGATTTTGCGGAAGATTTTGATTCTCCTATTTGTCTAGCCTACACAATGGCCAAGATGGTTACAATATTAAAAAAAGTGATCCCATGCTCCTGACAAAGTTAATCCTGAAAATTGATATGAAGTGATCTCAACCTCATGCTTCTGACAAAGCTCATTTTGAAGTCTTTCCAAAAGAAAAGGAAGGAATCTTCATCATGTCATGCTTTGCTTTGGTCATGCTTTCTTTATCATGTCATGCTTTGCTTTGGTCATGCTTTGCTTTGACCTTGCCATGCTTCTCCTGACAAAATCTGCACCAAAGACAAAAATTTTCAGCTCTACAATGGATTCCCCACGTTTTGGAGACAAAAAGGAGAAATTCACTATTCACTTGTCACTATTCACTATCACTATTCATCCATTACTATTCATGACACTGTTCACTCCGAATTTTTGCCTATTTAAGGGGGGTTGTCCCTTATGTTTGTAACAAGTTTTAGTTCAGGTCTTCTTCTCTAGAGAGAGTACCTTCTAGTGAGCTTCTAGTGAGCCTTTCTTTGAGAGAATTCGTTGTTTACTAATACTTCCTTACTACCCTTACAATCTTGTAACTAGGACTAGTTCAAGCTTTGTAACTGTTAACCTATACTATTGAGATCTTGTAATCACTACTACTGCTGTAAGTGTTTTGTTCTACTTTCAATAACAAGTATTTTCAGTTTTATGTTCATTATACTACTTCTCGCTACCGCCACCTTGGACGGGTTACCGCCATCCCGAACGGTTCTAAATTGCTTTCATTTACTTTGATTACACTTGCTATACCCCTACTTGGCTGGCTCTGCCACCTACCTGGCTGGTTCTATAGCATTGCATTTACTTTTACTCTTACTTGCATTATTTTCAACTTATATTATCTGGTTCTATAGCATTGCATTTACTTTTACTCTTACTTGCATTACTTTCAATTTATATTATTAATGTATAACTGTGCTTCTGCTTCCAACATTGTGTCCTTTCCCCCTTTATGGTATCAGAGCCACTATTTTCTGGCCGGTGATAGTGGTGTTGTGTTCTTTGTCTCTCCGTCTGTGTCTACTCAAAACTTTGATACTCTGTTGTTGTGTTCCCTTCTTACCGTCGTTGGCACCACCCTAGTCGTAAAGTGAATTCCTAGAACCGAACTGTAAGGCCCGTTTGAGCCAAGAGAGGGCGTGTAGGGCATGAGAGGTATAAGGTTGGTTAGGGTATGTGTTACGAAATGCAACGGTTGTGAGAAAAAAATGATAATTAAGTGTTAAAACTAGGATAGTATGGATAGATTGTGGAGATCCAACTCTTCTATCAGCTCTAGGACTGGTTGTCCTTCTGATATTGTAAATGAAGAAGATCACAATGTTGAAAAACATGGTGCTTCTGTTCTCGTGTGTTTACATGATGCTAAATCTAAGAACTTTAAAGATAAAATTTTTTGTATGGTTAATGTTTCTATTAGGTTCTAAAGACTTAGGTTTTATGTATTTAGAATCCTAATGTGTATTGTTGGCAAACCATGATCAAAACAATGTATTTAAGTTGTTTTAGAAGTGCTCAAAGTTGGTTCTTTGTTGTAAAGTTGGAATAAATTACTAAGCTAATTAAAAAATAGTTTTAGTACATTTTGATCGATCGAAACTTAGGCTCGATCGATCAAAAATCGTACCTGACATTTTTTAATTAGGTTTTCCAATTCAGCCCTAAAGTGTTTTAATTGGTTTAGGTTTCTAATTTACCCTAGGTATATAAGAGAAACCCTAGCCACATTTTTGTGTTGCTCATATTACAGTTTATGTGAATCTCTTGTGAGATCTTTGAGGAGGTTTCCTTCACATAAACTTAGGGTTTTCAAGGAGAAGATTTTTCTACACCTTGATGATCATTCCAGTTGCTGCCATTGAAGCTTAAAGAAAACACAAGCGGGTGTGCTTGTATTTGGTGGAGAATCCAAGAAAGGAGTCCGTGGATTCGGAGCTTGCACGTGGTCATGTTAGTAAGTTCTACTGGTGAGTAGCAATAAGAAGTTAAGCGTGGGGGCTTGTAAGTCTTATTGTATGAGCTTCGATTCTTTCAAGATAGTGGATTCAAGTTTACCTTGAGGATAGCTAGGTTAAATCCTCCCCAGGTTTTTACTGGTTTGGTTTCCTAGGTGATCATATCTTTGTGTTATTTATATTTCCTCTGCTTTACTAATATGATTATTTGTTTGTGTTAACCTAGATTTAATTAATTTGACTAAGTAACAACTTGGCTAAATTCCTAGGTTAATCCAATTGTGTTTTTAAGGGGTCTATAAACTAACAGTTTCTTTGAATGATCCTGTTTATTTTAACTGTTATCCTGAAGTTTCCTCTCCATATAGCAAAACTGCTAGTATGGAAGAAGGTGATGGTAAATCTGTTGACTCTGATTTTTCTCCTATTGATAACTCAAGTTATATTAAGCAATTGAGAGTTTTGACTGTTTTAAATGAAAATTTTAAAGTTGACCTAACTCCTTTGTACGATGAGTTTATGCTCTCAAAAAACCGAACTAAAAGAAAATATTTCCAAGATAATTTTTGCTTAGTCTGAGAAAGATCGTGTTAAGAGAAAATGGTTAGAAAAGATGAATCAATTGAAAAAACGTATTTTTTTTTTTGATTTTCTTGAAAACCATTATGTTTCAAATGATGAAGTTTCAAAACAAAATTTGAGTGTGATAAAAAAATAAAAATTTGTTAAAGCAGCTGATAAAGCCATTGTTCGGTCTAGTCATCCGCCTCTTGAGACAGTTTTGATAACTTGTCAAGATCAAAAGATGGAAGTTAAGGCCACTCCTTTCAAAATTGCTGATGATCAAACCTCTATCACTAGTATTATTGAACAAAACAATTTTACTAATGAATCCTTGCATGTTATTGGTTAGCAACTTGATCGTATTGAAGAAAAAATTGTTGAAAGAACTGTTTCTATTGAAAAACCTACTTTTGAAAAATCTGTTTTTGTAAAAACTGAGACCTTTGATTGATTTACCCAGTCAAAGAGAGAAAGTTATGTTCAAAACCTCTCAGTCTAAAATGCTTGAAGTTGTTGACAAAATGCTTTCTGATTTAAAAGTTAAAACTGAAGGTACTTCTTCAAGCACTCCTGCTGCTCGAACTATTTCAAAAAATGGAAAAGAAATTGTTTCTGATGAAAATGCAGATTCTGATACTGTTTCCTCTGTTTCTGCTAAAAAGGTTTTTGATGATGATTTACCGGAAATTAAAAGATTTGTTGGAAATCCCAAACCCATGTCTTTTACAAAAAATTGGTATCCAAGACCTACTCCTCCTGATATGCAGTTTGAAGAAAGAGTTTTTCAAACACTGTTTTATGTTTCTGCTGATAAGCTTTATGAATGGAATATTGATGGTTTGTTTGAACAATAAATCATTAATAAAATGAGTCATATGTCTATGGTTGGTTTTGCTTACCAAAATAATCATAATCTTAATCAACCTGAAATTGTTAACTTACTTATTACTAGTTTTTCTAGAACTCTTCGTGGATGGTGGGATTCATATCTCACAGAAGACTCCAAAGATTCTATTAAAAATGCTGTTAAAAAGAATGATGAAGTTTTTCCCATTTTTTATGACAGTATTGGTTGCGGTATTCTTGATGACGTGAATACTCTGATTTATACCATTCTCAAACATTTTGTTAGTACTCCATCTAATATTTCATCTCGAGTTTCTGATTTGTTGAATAATTTAAGAAGTCCTACTATGTCTGATTACAGATGGTATCAAGATATTTTTATTTCTAGGGTGATGCTTCGGAAAGATTGCCACAAGCCTTATTGGAAAGAAAAGTTTATTGACGGTTTGCCTCCAATCTTTGCTCATAAGGTAAAACAATTATTGATAAGTAAAAATGATTCTATTGACTATGATAAAATCACTTATGGTGACATTTTTAGTGCTATTAAAAAATTTTGTCTTAATATGTGTAATGATGAGAAACGGTTAAAATATCAATTACAAAATCAGAAAAAAGCTAAATATAAAATGGGTAATTTTTGTGAACAATATAGTTTGCCTCCTATTGATCCTTCCAGGATAAAAGGGAAGAAACATGATAAAAGTCACAAAATTTATAGTCATAAAAAATATAAAAAATACAAAAACAACTTTGTTAAACCTAATGATTTTCCTGCTAAAAAGAAAAATGTTTCTGAAAAATATGATAAACAACCTGGTAAGTTAAAAAATAAGTTTAACATGGATAATAAAGATCAAGAAGAACTATTCAAAATACTTGAATCAAATAATTCATCTGATTCCTTAGAAGATGATTTTTCTTCTTCATCTAATTCTTGCTATCAATCTACTAATGTTTCTTCTGATTCTCCTAATATTAAAATTAGTTGTTGAAATTCCTGTTGCAATAATATTAAATTTGTTCAAACTCTCACTAAAAGTGAAGAAAATGAAAAACTAATAATTCAACTGATAAATCAAATTCAAAATCTTGGATTACAAAAAGAATATTTGGATAAGTTCAAGAAAAATTTGGTCAAAAATGAAACTGATAAAAAACAAAAATCAACTATAAGCTTTGGAGAAACTTTAGAAAGACTTAATAAAAAGAAATCCAAAGATTTAACTGTTAATGATTTACTGCATGAAATTAATATTGTTAAGCAAGAGATAAGCGAGTTAAAACATAAAAATGAAAATAATAACAATCATATTAATCCAAAGCTAATAATGTTGAAAGTTGGTAAATCTGATAATGAACATGATGAGCACAAAGATGGAGATGAATCTAGTCAACAAAGCTTTTCTTTCCGATAAAGGTATTGCTGATGTTTTCACTGATTCTCAACTTGCTCTTGTCAATAAAATACTTCCTCCAAAATGGTTTACAAAAGTTAAAATTGTTGTTTCTCCTAATTATCATTTCACTGTTATTGCCATGATTGATTCTGGTGCGGATATGAACTGTATCCAAGAAGGATTGATTCCTTCAAAATATTTTGAAAAATCAACTGAAAGATTGGTTTCTGCTAATGGTTCCCAAATGAAGGTCAAATATGAATTGAATAATGCTCATGTCTACCATGATAATGTCTGTTTCAAGATTCCTTCTGTTCTTGTTAAAAATATTATTGATAAAGTGATTTTTGGTTTGCCCTTTATAAATGCTTTGTATCCTTTTCTTGTTGAACATGATGGAATTACTACTGATCCTTTTGGACAAAAAGTAAAATTCAAATTTGCTTCAAAAACTGAAATTCATGATGCTTTAAACCTGACTCATGCTAAAGTTAAACATCTTAACTTCCTTCAACAAGAAGTTAGATACAAGAAAATTGCTGAACAAATTTCTAATAAACTATTACAATAAAAAATTGATAATTTTTAGAAAATGTTGATTGATGATGTTTGTTTTGATGTTCCTAATGCTTTTTGGCATAGAAAGAAACATATTGTTGACTTGCCTTATGTTAAAGATTTTAATGAGAAAAATATCCCCACCAAAGCTCGTCCTATTCAAATGAATGCTGAAACTGTTGAATTTTGCAAAAAGGAAATTAGTGATTTATTAGAGAAAAAATTGATTAGGAATAGCAAGTCCCCTTGGTCTTGTTCTGCTTTTTATGTTCAAAAAAATGCTAAGATTAAAAGAGGAACCCCTTAATTAGTAATTAACTACAAACCCTTGAATAAGGTTTTAGAATGGATTAGGTATCCTATTCCCAATAAGAATGACCTGGTCCATAGGCTGAGTGAAGTTGTGGTGTTTTCCAAGTTTGGCATGAAGTCTGGGTTCTGGCAAATCCAGATTAGTGAAAATGATAGGTACAAAACTGCTTTTACCACTCCTTTTGGACATTATGAGTGGAATGTTATGCCTTTTGGTCTTAAGAATGCCCCAAGTGAGTTTCAAAACATCATGAACGATATTTTTAACTCATTTAGTCATTTCACCATTATTTATATTGATGATGTTCTTGTTTACTCTAGTTCTATTGATGAACACTGGAAACACTTGTATTCGTTTCTAGATACTATCAAAAGAAATGGCCTTGTTGTCTCTGCTAAGAAAGTTAAATTGTTTCAAAGAAAAATTCATTTTCTTGGCTTTGACATCTCTGAAGGACAGATTCGTCCTATTGATAAAGCCATCCAATTTGCTAATAAATTTCCTGATGTTATCATTGATAAAACATAGCTCCAAAGATTTCTTGGGTCATTAAATTATATTGCTGATTTCTACAAGGATATGAGGAAACAATGTAAACCCTTGTTTAATCGGTTAAAGAGTAATCCTCCCCCTTGGTCTGATGTTCATCATTCCCTTGTTCAACAAATCAAATCTCATGTTAAGAAATTGCCTTGTCTTAGTATTCCTACTGTTGGTGCTTTCAAAATTGTTGAAACAGATGCCTCTAACATTGGTTATGGTGGTATTTTGAAACATAGATTTTCTCCTGAGTCACCTAAACAAATTGTTTGTTTCTATTCTGGTATTTGGAATAATGCAAAGTTAAACTACAGTACTATTAAAAAGGAAATTTTATCTACAGTACTATGTATTTCAAAGTTTCAAAATGATTTGTTAAACCAAAAATTTTTGTTACGTATTGATTGCAAAAGTGCTAAATATGTTATTCAAAAAAGATGTTGAAAATATTGCTTCAAAACATATTTTTGCTAGATGACAAGCTATTTTGAGTGTTTTTTATTTTGATATTGAATATATTAAAGGATCTCAAAACACCATCCCTGATTTCCTTACCCATGAATTTCTGCAGTGTCATAATGGCAAGTAGAAGGTTGAAAGACAAGATGCCTGCCACTGACCATCAAATTGTTAAAAAAGAGTCTGCTTCCCCTTTAAACATTGTTAACCGATTCACCACTCTAGGTACTATTCCCAAACTCAATTATTCTTCTGTTTTAGCCTCCATATACAATCCTTATGCTTTAACCAATGTTCATCTACCTGTTCAAACTATTTTCCCCAGGAACCCTAATGCATCCCAATATGTTAAAAAACGATATGTTCAAAACCCGTTTTCCGTTAAGCCAAATAGGGCCTCCATTACTAATCCTTTTAGGCTTGCTGCCAGTTATTTTCCTCCACTATTTCACTAGATTCCTAAGCACGGACAAAAGAATGTGCAATACTATTCTGAAATTCTACAACACGAGAATTCAATCACTATCAAAGCCATAAGGGATAAGGCCAATGGTGATAAGATTATTTACCACAGTGTTTACTTAAACCACATTATTTCCGAAGAAATGTGGGGCCCCAACCTTGCTGCCTCAAGAACATTACCAAAATCCCCCATTCCCTATTCATATCATGATTATATTACTGCCTGGTTCAGATTTATGCTCCACCAAAATGAAACTATGTCCCATTCATGGTTTGTTAATTTTGACAAAGATTTCGACTTAGAATTCCCCCTCTAGTTCATTCGCTGGTGGACTCAATTTGGTTCAGCTGTTGAAATATTTCCTGCACCATTAAAAGATTCTTTCCAAAACTTTTCAATAAGGCTCTGAACTGACACTCATGAAGCTAAGTTCTCTCCCCTGCTTCATTTTATTAAAAAATATAAGGTTCCATGGATCCTAAAATGGCAATATGCTAAGGAAGATGATGTTCTCGCTTGTTGTTGGTATGTTAAATGGTGGAACAAGTTTTCTCACACCGATTCCATTATTAACAATGTTGCCAGGGATTTCCCTTGCCCAAGTGCCTCCCCATTAAGAATCACTACCCCAGTGCAAAAAGCTGTGGCTGATGCACCTGCTTCCTCGTCTACTAAAAATGTTAAACCACTTGTTAAGTCCAAAAAGAAGGGTTCTCCTTTGGATGCGATCTGTAAAGACCTTAATGCTTTGTATGCTCTGCTCACTAAGATGATTAAGGAAGATGAAGCTGCTAATTCAGATGATGAACGGTCCTCTCAAGCCTCTGTTTCAAAAGACCCTTACTATCCTTACCCTTAAGTCTACCCCTACCCATAGCACTGGTTTGGTCATGATGAAGAAGATGTTGATGACTTAGCCAAAGATTGATTGGAAGTTTGATTCCCCTATTTGTCTGGCCTGCATAATGGCCAAAATTGTTGCAATGTTTATTCTCTAGTCAAATTCCACTATTATTTTCCATTGCTAATGATGATGTCCTAAAAAGGAGATTCCCCATGTTTTCTACTAAAAAGATGATTCCCCAATGTCCTAAAAAGGAGATTCCCCATGTTTTCTGCTGAAAAGATGATTCTCCATGATTCCAAGGCTTTTGGTCACACCAAAATCACTTTGGCAAACTTTTACTGTTCATTATACTAATCATTGTTCACTTTTACTATTCAAAAGTACTGTTCACTTTGAATTGTGCCTATTTAAGGGGGGTTGTCCCTTATGTTTAAAGCAAGTTTTAGTTCAGGTCTTCTTCTCTAGAGAGAGTTCCTTCTAGTGAGCTTCTAATGAGCCTTTCTTTGAGAGAATTCCTTGTTTACTAATACTTCCCTACTACCCTTACAATCTTGTAACTAGGACTAGTTCAAGCTTTGTAACTGTTAACCTGTACTGTTGAGATCTTGTAATCACTACTACTACTGTAAGTGTTTTGTTCTACTTTCAATAACAAATATTTTCAGTTTTATGTTCATTATACTACTTCTCGCTACCGCCACCTTGGACGGATTACTACCATCCCGGATGGTTCTAAATTGCTTTCATTTACTTTGATTACACTTGTTATACCCCCTACTTGGCTGGCTCTACCACCTACCTGGCTAGTTCTATAGCATTGCATTTACTTTTACTCTTACTTGCATTATTTTCAACTTATATTATCTGGTTCTATAGCATTGCATTTACTTTTACTCTTACTTTCATTACTTTCAACTTATATTATTACTGTATAACTGTGCTTCCG
Organism: Quercus parvula; assembly: GCA_030820535.1. Classification (NCBI taxonomy): domain Eukaryota; kingdom Viridiplantae; phylum Streptophyta; class Magnoliopsida; order Fagales; family Fagaceae; genus Quercus; species Quercus parvula. Next base: position 23,888,308 of record JAUAME010000001.1, read on the forward strand.
CCTCCAACGTTGTGTCCCTTCCCCCTTTATGGTATCAGAGCCACTCTTTTCTAGCCGGTGATAGTGGTGTTGTGTTCTCTGTCTCTCCGTCTGTGTCTACCCGAAACTTTGGTACTCTGTTGTTGTGTTCCCTTCTTACCGTCATTGGCGCCACCCTAGTCGTAAAGTGAATTCCTAGAACCAGATTGTAAGGCCTGTTTGAGCCAAGAGAGGGCGTATAGGGCATAAGAGGTATAAGGTTGGTTAGGGTATGTGTTACAAAATGCAATGGTTGTGAGAAAAACATGATAATTGAGTGTTAAAACTAGGATAGTATGGATAGATTATGGAGATCCAACTCTTCTATTAGCTCCAGGACTGGTTGTCCTCTTGATATAGTAAATGAAGAAGATAACAATGTTGATGATAGTGAGATCCCTGATTTTACAAAATAAGTTAGGCTGAAAATACTTTTCATTCTGCTTATAAAGTTAGAACTATTGAACAAATATTCTCTATTTCAAAAACTCATGAAAAATGTTGCTTGTTTACTAAGAAGAATATTGGTGAATTTCTTGCTTCTAAAAAATTCAGCTATTTGCATATTGGAATGGTTCATGTTGCTATTAAACCACTCACCCGAAAGGGCATTAATGCCTCTGTTCTCATGTGTTTACGTGATGCTAGATTTAAAAACTTTAAAGATAGCATTCTTGGTATGATTACTGCTTCTTTGTATGATGGTCCTGTTTACTTTAGCTGTTATCCTGATCTTACTTTGGTCATGGATGATCCTAACATTATTAAAGCTTTGACTTTAAATATTGCTTCATCTGGTTATCACATGGAAGACGGTAGTAAACCTTTTGCTTTGATTTATCGCATTTATTATAGATTTTTGGGTACTCAATTAAATCCTAGTGCTATAAATCATAGAGAACCTTCTGGTAAAACCATGTTAATTAAATGTTCAACTCCTGATACTAAGGTTTAAATTCCAAAAATGATTCAATGGCAAGACATTAAACTTCCCACTGAATGGTTCTTGGTACAAGAATCTCCCATTGCTAAACCTATTTTTGATGAGCTTGATCTTACTTATATTCAACAATATCTTGATGGTACTATTAAAATAGGTTTTCAAAACAATCCACCCTTAAGAATCAACGAAGGAAGACATTCATTTGCTGGATCTGAAAGTATTTCAAAAAGAAACCAAGATCTCAATGAATTTTTGAAAAAGAATCTTGAAAAACCTGCTAGTTTAAAACTAAAAGGTGTTTCAAATGATAAAGTTAGTTCTGTTTACTATTCTACTAAACTTGAACCTTCCTCTCCATATAGAAAACCTGCTAGTGAAGAAGAAGATGATGGTAAATTTGTTTGTCCATCTGATTCTGATTTTCCTCCGATTGATAACTCTGATTATGTTAAGCAATTGAGAGTTTTGACTGTTTTAAATGAAAATTTTGAAGTTAATTTGATTCCTTTGTATGATTAGTTTTTGCTTTCAAAAAACCGAATTAAACGAAAATATTTCCAAGATAATTTTACTCAATCTAAGAAAAACCGTGTTAAGAGAAAATGGTTAGAAAAGATGAATCAATTGAAAAAACATATTTTGTTTATTGATTTTCTTGAAAACCATTATGTTTCAAATGATGAAGTTTCAAAACAACATTTGAGTGTGATAAAAAAATCAAATTTTGTTAAAGCAGTTGATAAAGCCATTGTTCGGTCTAGTCATCCGCCTCTTGAGACAATTTTGATAACTTGTCAAGATCAAAAGACGGAAGTTAAGGCCACTCCTTTCAAAATTGCTGATGATCAAACCCCGATCACTAGTATTATTGAACAAAACAATTTTACTAATGAATCTTTGCATGTTATTGGTCAGCAACTTGACCGTATTGAAGAAAAAATTGTTGAAAGAACTGTTTCTATTGAAAAACCTACTTCTGAAAAATCTGTTTTTGTAAAAATTAAGAAACCTTTGATTGATTTATCCAGTCAAAGAGAGAAAGTTATATTCAAAACCTCTCAGTTTAAAATGCTTGAAGTTGTTGACAAAAAGCTCTCTGATTTAAAGGTTAAAACTGAAGGTACTTCTAAAAGTACAGCTTGCACTATTTCTAAAAATGGAAAAGAAATTGTTTCTGATGAAAATACAAATTCTAATACTGTTTCATATGTTTCTACTAAAAAGATTTTTGATAATGATTTACCAGAAATTAAAAGATTTGTTGGAAATCCCAAACACATGTCTTTTACAAAAAACTGGTATTCCAGACCTTCTCCTCCTAATATGCAGTTTGAAGGAAGAGTTTTTCAAACACAGTTTTTTGTTTCTGCTGATAAGTTTTATGAATGAAATATTAATGGTTTGTCTAAACAAGAAATTATTAATAAAATGAGCCATATGTCTATGGTTGGTATTACTTATCAAAATAACCATGATCTTGATCAACCTAATATTGTTAATTTACTTACTTCTGGTTTTTCTGGAACTCTTCATGGATGGTGGGATTCATATCTCACAGAAGAATCCAGAGATTCTATTAAACATGCTGTTAAAAAGAATGATGAAGGTTTGCCTATTTTTGATGAAAATATTGGTCGCGGTATTCTTGATGGTGTGAATACTCTGATCTATACCATTTTCAAACATTTTGTTGGTACTCCATCTAATATTTCATCCCGAGTTTCTGACTTGTTAAATAATTTGAGATGTCCAACTATGACTAATTACAGATGGTACCAAGATGTTTTTAGTTCCAGGGTGATGCTTCGGAAAGATTGCCTCAAGCCTTATTGGAAAGAAAGGTTTATTGACAGTCTGCCTCAAATCTTTGCTCATAAGGTAAAACAAGTGTTAATGGGTAAAAATGATTCTATTGATTATGATCACCTAACTTATGGTGACATTTTTAGTGCTATTAAAAAACTTGGTATTAATATGTGTAATGATGAAAAATTATTAAAATACCATTTACAGAATAAGAAGAAAGCTAAATATGAAATAGGTCATTTTTGTGAACAATATGGTTTGCCCCCTCTAGGCAAAAAGGGAAAAAACATGACAAATGTTACAAAAATTATAGCCATAAAAAATATAAAAAATACAAAAATAATTTTGTCAAACCTAATGATTTTTATGCTAAAAAGAAAAATGTTTCAAAAAAATGTGATAAACAAAGCTCAGGTAAAGGTAAATGTTTTAACTGTGGAAAACCTTGTAATTTCAGTAAGGATTGTAATCAGAAACCTGGAAAGTTAAAGAATAAGTTTAACATGTTAAATATTGATAATAAAGACCAAGAAGAATTATTCAAAATCCTTGAATCAAACAATTCGTTTGATTCCTTGGAAGATGATTTTTCTTCTTCATCTAATTCTTGCTATCAATCTGCTGATGAATCTTTTGATTCTCCTAATATTAAAATTGGTTGTAGAGATTCTATTAGACATGCTGTTAAAAAGAAATGATGAAGGTTTGCCTATTTTTGATGAAAGTATTGGTCGCGGTATTCTTGATGGTGTGAATACTCTGATCTATACCATTCTCAAACATTTTGTTGGTACTCCATCTAATATTTCATCTCGAGTTTCTGATTTGTTGAATAATTTGAGATGTCCTACTACGTTTGATTATAGATGGTACCAAGATGTTTTTATTTCCAGAGTCATGCTCTGGAAGGATTGCCACAAGTCTTATTGGAAAGAAAAGTTTATTGATGGTCTGCCTCCAATCTTTGCTCATAAGGTAAAACAAGTGTTAAGGGGTAAAAATGATTCTATTGATTATGATAACCTTACTTATGGTGACATTTTTAGTGCTGTTAAAAAACTTGGTATTAATATGTGTAATGATGAAAAATTGTTAAAATACCATTTACAGAATAAGAAAAAAGCTAAATATGAAATGGGTAATTTTTGTGAATAATATGGTTTGCCCCCTATTGCTCCTTCCAGACAAAAAGGGAAGAAACATGATAAAAGTCACAAAAGTTATTTTTTCAAACCTAATGATTTTTATGCTAAGAAGAAAAATGTTTCTAAAAAATTTGATAAACAAAGGTCAAGTAAAGGTAAATGTTTTAACTGTGGAAAACCTGGTCATTTCAGTAAAGATTGTAATCAAAAACCTGGTAAGTTAAAGAATAAGTTTAACATGTTAAATATTGATAATAAAGACCAAGAAAAATTATTCAGAATCCTTGAATCAAACAATTCATCTGATTCTTTGGAACTTGATTTTTCTTCTTCATCTGATTCTTGCTATCAATCTGTTGATGATTCTTCTGATTCTCCTAATATTAAAATTGGTTGTGGAAATTCCTGTTGTAATATTAAATCTGTTAAAACTCTCACTAAAAGTGAAGAAGATGGAAAACATAAATCAACTGTAAGTTTTGAAGAAACTTTAAAAAAACTTAATAAAAAGAAATACAAAGATTTAACTGTTAATGATTTACAACATGAAATTAATATTGTTAAGCAAGAGATAAGCGAGTTAAAACATAAAAATAAAAATAATAACAATCATACTAAACCAAATCTGATAATGTTAAAAGTTGGTAAATCTGATAATGAACATGATGAGCACAAAGATGGAGATAAGCACAAAGCTGATAATAGTATCAAAAATCTGTTTTGCAGAAACAGAGGAAACAATATCAAAATCTGTATTTTCATCAGAAACAATTTCTTTTCCATTTTTAGAAATAGTGCAAGCTGTACTTCTAGAAGTACCTTCAGTTTTAACCTTTAAATCAGAGAGCATTTTGTCAACAACTTCAAGCATTTTAGACTAAGAGGCTTTGAACATAACTTTTTCTCTTTGACTAGGTAAATCTATCAAAGGTTTCTCAGTTTTTACAAAAACAGATTTTTCAGAAGCAGGTTTTTCAATAGAAACAGTTCTTTCAACAATTTTTTCTTCAATACGGTCAAGTTGCTGACCAATAACATGCAAGGATTCATTAGTAAAATTGTTTTGTTCAATAATACTAATGATAGGGGTTTGATCATCAGCAATTTTTATGTTTTGAAGCAATATTTTCAACATCTTTTTCAATAACACATTTAGCACTTTTGCAATCAATACGTAACAAAAATTTTTGGTTTAACAAATCACTTTGAAACTTTGAAATACATAGTACTATAGATAAAATCTCATTTTTAATAGTACTGTAGTTTAATTGTACATTATTCCAAATACCAGAATAGAAACGAACAATTTGTTCAGGTGACTCAGGAGAAAATCTTTGTTTCGATTTGCTTTGCTTTCATGCTTTGCCATACTTTGACCTTGCCATACTTTGACCTTGCCATGCTTATCCTGACAAAATATACACCAAAATTTCTAGTAGACACAAACGGAGAGACAGAGAGCACAACACCACTATCACCGGCCAGAAAAGAGTGGCTCTGATACCATAAAGGGGGAAGGGACACAACGTTGGAGGCGGAAGCACAATTATACAGTAATAATATAAGTTGAAAGTAATGCAACTAAGAGTAAAAGTAAATGCAATGCTATAGAACCAGATAATATAAGTTGAAAATAATGCAAGTAAGAGTATAAGTAAATGCAATGCTATAGAACCAGCCAAGTAGGTGGCAGAGCTAGCCAAGTAAGGGGTATAACAAGTGTAATCAAAGTAAATGAAAGCAATTTAGAACCGCCCGAGATGGCGGTAATCCGTCCAAGGTGGCGGTAGCGACAAGTAGTATAATGAACATAAAACTGAAAATACTTGTTATTGAAAGTATAACAAAACACTTATAGTAGTAGTAGTGATTACAAGATCTCAACAGTACAGGTTAACAGTTACAAAACTTGAACTAGTCCTAGTTACATATATATATATATATATATAAGGGTGATGCTACACTTTATTATAGTATTACTCATGCGCGTGCTCAGAGGCTTTTTTATTTGTTTGAGTAAAAGTTAATAATTTGCATCTATTATAATTTCGAAATATATATTTTTATTTTTCAAAAAAATAAAAATGATAAACTTTAAAGATAGGCCGTAATTTCTTTTTTGAACATGATGGAAAAAATCCTAAATTTTAGGAATTCTCTTTTTGAATTCAAAATGAAATTTGCTATTTGACATTTATGACCATATTTCTAAATAAAGTTACCCTTCATTAATGAGAGAATTTTTGAATCAAATTAAAGTTCAGTTGAAAGAGAGAAATTCTCTTATATATATATATATTAGCGCACTCATGCGTGCTTAGAGGCTTTTATTTATTTGTTTATTTTTGAGTAAAGGTTAATCATTTTTATTTATTATAACTTAGAAATATATATTTTTATTTTTCAAACAAATAAAAATGATAAACTTTAGAGATACACAATAACAGTAATTTTTTTTTTTGGGTCGAAAACAAATCCTAAATTTTAGGAATTCTCTTTTTGAATTAAAAATTAAATTTGTTATTTAACATTTATGATCTTATTTCTAATTGAAGTTACCATTCATTAACGAGAGTATTTTTGAACTATATAAAAGTCTAGTTAAAAGAGGGGAATCCTTATATATATATGCTACACTCTATTATAGTATTACTAGCCTCTAAGCATGCCCTCACACGTATGCTCAGAGACTTTTCCATTTTTTTTTAAATAAATGTTAATAATTTGCATATATTATAATTTAGAATTGTATATTTTTAATTTTTCAAACAAATAAAAATTATAAACTTTAGAGATAAGCAGTAATTTCTTTTTTTGATGGAAAAAAATCCTAAATTTTAGGAATTCACTTTTTGAATTTAAAATGAAATTTGTTATTTGACATTTATGATCATATTTCTAAATGAAGTTACCCTTTATTAATGACGGTATTTTTGAATCAAATAAATATCCAGTTGAAAAAGAGAAATCCTTTTATATATGACTAGTCTCTAAGCACGTGCTAATGCGCAGGCTCAGATGATCTTTTATTTTTTTGGTAAAGATTAATAATTTGCATCTATTATAATTTATAAATATATATTTTTATTTTTCAAAAAAAATAAAAGGATAAACTTTAGAGATAAACATTAATTATAATTTCTTTTTTGAACGTGAATGGAAAAAAATATAAAATTTTAAGAGTTCTCTTTTTGAATTCAAAATGAAATTTGTTATTTGATATTTATAACCATATTTCTAAATAAAGCTACTTTTCATTAATAAGGATATTTTTGAACCATATAAAAGTTCAATTGAAAGAAGAGAATCATCTTATATATAGTATAGATATAGATATAGATTATGTAACAACTTCAAGTTTTGAAAATTGGTAGAAGAAAATTATAAGATTTCATTTTTTTATAACTCGATATATTTAATTTTTTTATATGAAATTTTGATTAATTTAAATATCTTAATAATCTTGAACAAAAATTTTGAATCTGCCTCTTCTGACAGATGAAAGCCAAAATTAATAATAATTCTTTTTGCAGTCACAAGATTTATAATTTATTTATTTCCTCTTATATAGGTCAAATTACTCGAATCAGAGTTTCTTTCAAACCCAATATATCTTTATTTTCTGAAAAAAAAAAAAAAAAAAAAAAAACGGTTTATTCGTAAAGTTAAAGTAATCAGAAATTAAATTATTGGAATGCCCCAACCATTGTATTGTAATGTATTTTCCCGCTCTTTTGTTTCAGTCCGTGCGAATCTTGCAGACTCTCATCATTCACTTCACAGCCTCTTTAATCATCTTCAATGCTTTTCAGTTTTCACCTACCCACGAATGAGACCTCTCACTCATAAGTCTCCCTTTATATACTCCAAAACACTTTCTCATCTTCCACACCCCAAAAACCTCAAAGAGAATGAAAGTTCAAATAGTGTAAAATACACTATGAACGTTTAGACCCCCAAAACAAATTACAAATTCAAGTTTTAAGACAAACACAAAGTGTGCGAAAAATGAACACAAGCTATAAATAGAATTGATAAACAATCTAAGCCAATTAAAATCACATCCACAGCAGAAAATAAAATGCAAAGATAAGGGAAAAGAGATGCAAACACAAGGGCAACACAACGATAAGTTATCGAAGAGGAAACCAAAGCCCTCGGTGTAAAACCTCTCTGCCGCCCTCCAAGCGGTAAATAATCCACTAAAGAATGCAGTTGGGATGCATGACCAGCAATAGAACCTCCAAGCCTAATCTACCCAATGTACCTAAACCCTCCAAGCTCCTACTCCAACGAGGTTACACCGAACCTATTTCTTCTTTAACTTCCTGGATTCTACTACTTGACCATAGCATCAACCAATGTGAAATTGGATCCTTCTCTCTCAAAATTCTCTCTGAAAGCCCTCTCTAAATCGTGGGTATAAGGGTATATATATAGTAGGGTGAGAATAAATGTGAAAAGTCAGTTTTTCCTAAACAGGGTGTTCTGGCGACTTAACCTCGCAACTGGGTTGAGTCGCGAGCAAATTGCCTAGCCAGCCTAGGACTTTTGTCCTGTAGTGCAACAACTGGCGCGACTCTTCAGCTTCTGACATGCTTGGCACGTGTGCAATATTTTGGCAGCTTGCAGTCGCAAGCCACTCGTGAGATCCAGCCACGAGGCCCTGCTTCTTTGCCCAATCTTGAGCAATTCTTCACACTCTCTCACGCACTACCCTTACATGATTCCCACCTAAATACAAGGTTACTAATTGCTAAAATAAAAGCAAATTTGGCACGGAATAAAGCCAAAAAGATGGTTGATAAAATTCAACCTTACAATCTCCCCCTTTGGCTATTCCGTGACAAAACTCTAAAACAGACTCTAGACTTAACATGTGAGTTGGAAACAGTTGAACATAACTCACTCACACCTAACTCTAGAAACTGTGAATCTCTTGAAACATATGAACATGAATCTCTTAAAACACAACAATACACCATGATCATTGTATGCGGAAAAGCATGAAATGCATATGAAGCAGGCATGATGTGATCAAGCAAAGATGGAGTTAAGAAACAAACCATGACTTGATCAAACAAGCAATCACTACAAGGTAGTGACCACTATGCTCATTCACACTTGGAATGAACACTTGGACATACAAGCTAATAAGCTCAATGCAAATCACTTACATGCCCAACACTTAACCAATGCATAATACACTAAGTATATACATCTAGGAACAATCCTACAAGGGCACAAGAGTGACAGTACTTAAAAGGAAAATGCATGACATTTAGTTAGAAGTACTGAATAAACAATACATAAAGGCTGCATAAAAGCATGGTACACACCATAAAGCCTACAAAGTATGCAAAAAACATAACCCTAAAAGCTTACAAAAGCAACATGGGTACAAATCACATTATATACTAAAAAACATCATCAATATATAAAATATACCAAAGTTTCGAAACTATCCAAAAGTTAAGTTTAAACCAAACATTAACTATAACCATAATGTATCAAACCCAACCCATAAAAACACCAATTATCCAAAACATAAAACATAAAACTATAACCATAAACAAAAAGACAGTAAAGACAAGTATAAATATATGTGAGCACATAACTCCCCCTTTCAATATGCACATTCCCCCTAACTATGTGCTGCTCTCCCCCTTTTTGGCACGAATAGCTAATGGCTTTCTTCTAGCTTCTGTTGAATAGCATCCAGTTGTGTCTCAATAGTTGTGAGACCCATTTGAGTTTGATTGTGAAAGGAGTGAAGAAAACATTCTAAATCGGATATCTAATGAAACACATTCGCAATCAAATGGCTTTGCTTGGCTGTTTGAAACCCAGGGGGAACAGATGAAGTGCCAGTTAATTGGGCAGGTGTAACTGAAGGATGAACATGTGGAGTTTCATAGGTGGATAGCTCAATCTTAGGAGTTCTAGAAGAATGACTCTTGCTTGCTTGGAGAGTGATCGTGGAAATTGGACACGGACGGTTCATCATTTTTCCATCTGAGGGAGGATTAATACCTTCACGAAGAATGAACTTCATAATGAGACTGCAAAATGGAATACATCCTCATGCAGCTAATCGAGCCGCGGTCTTCCTTATGGTTTGAAAGATGTGGGCACAGATATCAATGGGCACTCCTATAATAAGATCACATAGGAATTGAGCTCTTCCGAGATTGATGAAAGTCGTGTTGGACAACGGGTAAAATTTGGAGAACATGATAAGCTTTAAAGTAGTCAGCTCAGATGCAAACTTGGCAGTACTTATGAATGTGCCTTTACTAGAGACTTCATGGTTAGGTCCAAGAACTTGTAGAATGTCTTGAATCTCTGGAGTTCTATCATCATAAGGAGTTAGATTCACATTCTGAGGTCTAGTGATGTGGAGAATTTCGGCTATGGAGTTTGGGTTGATGATAAATTCATTTCCTCTCACCCAGCAAATTAGCTTAACTCCAAGGTCACTTATATTAGAGTAGCATTCTTTGACCATTTCATCCATTGGGTCTTCAAAATTACCAAATAAGGCTGCCCAATCTCTTGATTCAAAGATCCGAGGGACAAAAGTGGTCTTCAAAGTGTTAAACTCAACCACACGTTCCACTATAAGAGATGCCACGTCAAAGATGCTTAAGTAGATGTGTGAGTTAAGAGGAGTTCTAAACCTCTCACAATTGGAGTCTTTAGATGATTGAGATGATAGTCGAGTCCGTTTAGCAACCGGAGTTGATTGATCACAGGTGACAATGTTTTTGCCTTTATGAGAACGACGAGTCATCTGCAAGAGAACAGTCACACAGCAAAGAGCCAAATGCAATACCATAAGGTACACACATCAGTTTGATTAGATTCAGGTATAAGAATGTGAAACAGGGAGATTTCACTCAATCACAGAAACAAGAACTAGGTTAAAGACAAGAAATCATAAGCAACATGGACATAATAAGTGGAATAGGCAATCAAATATGATGATGATCAGTAATAGCTCAGAATCAAGTGGGCACTAGCATTACAAGGATTCAAATGAAAAATAATGTGACAAAATACCACAAACATGATATGAATGAAACAACACTATCATGAAACAGACCACAGACTTCATATAAACACCAGTAATAAAGTCAAAAACACTAACTCTCAATCAATGAACACACACCAAGATAAAGCAAACCCTTGAACGAGCATGAAACTTTTCAAAGCATAATGGCAACAACACACTCACAGAATCAAGAAAAGCACACTCAAAACATGGAAAATGAAGTGAGACAGAGAAAACTCATACCTTTTTCTTGAAGATTGGAGAAGAAATGATGTAGAAATGGAGTTTGAGGAGTGTTTGGGTCAGTTTCTGTTGAGAGAGAAATGGGGAAGACAGTGAATAGTCACAAAAAGTCGAGGGAAAAATTGAAAAAGTTTTAAAAACTGTCTTTGAAACGCAAAACATGCGTTTTTCGCGACTGAAACAAGTCACCAACAAGTCTCCAGGGCAAGCCGCCAAATCACTCAAAGTCAAAATTATGAAAAAAATTTATAAGTGTTTTTCACGACTGGAAGGTCTACTCGCGAGGGAGTTGTGAGCTAAGCCGTGAAAATCTCTGTGTACCCCCTGCGACTAGACCTTTCACTCACGAACAAGTCACCAAAACCAATACGCGAGCTTGCGACTGTAGCATGCAACTTAGATGACCCGTGACTGAGTTGCCAAAACAGGGCAACACTGTTTTTGAAAATTTTTAGTTTTTGTAAAAACAAAGTACTTTCCAAAAAAACCTAAAACACTCAAAAAAAAATTTGTGTTTGAATCAACAAAGATTGAGCATGTGAAAACACATTTTATCAAGTACAATCACACAAATGAATATGACATTCATTAAACATAAACTTGTGTATTGTGTGTGGATATCAACAATGAGATAGTCCTTAGTCTAATGTGAAATTTCAATGATCAATTCAACCAAGGCATACACAATTAGCACTAGATCATGTGACCCATCTCAATTATAGAAGTATGCATATATGACCTCCCACATGACTTGATAACATAACTTGGAGCTTTACATTTGGCACCATTTTTCAATCATAACATTAGATCTTTTTGATCTTTTTGGAACAATCACATCTCATTATGAGAATGAATATTGATATTTCACCTTGATGGGATAGCCTTTGGCCTTTTGAAGAATCATACACTTTATTTTTGGTCGCTTTCCCTTTTTCCTAGTCGAATACTAGTATGTGCGACAGGCTTTTGCAACTCAATATCTCTTCACATTTGGAGATTTACATTTGGAGAGCTCTTTTTAGCAAAAACAAAAAAAAATAAAGAGTGGGAAGATATATAGGCATAAGTCTATGCATGTCTCAAGATCAACAAAACCATTCACTAATTATTCATGACAAGTTTGAAGATCTATTTACAACAGTCACATAGATTTTAAGATTTCTTCCACAGTGATAAGAGTGCAAAAGGACAAGTTACACTCGTAAATGCATAAAGACATTAGCACAAAGGTACAAGGCAAAACAAATTTTGAGACAAAACTCAACAATGTCAATCAAACTTTTGATTTTCTACTTTTTATGTGGTTTTTGGATTTTTGACACATAAGAATGAAAAGATTGATCAAAAGCAACATTAAAAACAATTTGTATGAAAGAATGCAAAAAAAAAAAAAAAAACAAACAAACATATTTCAACTCACATAATCAGTAAGTAAACAACCAAACAAAGTCACAAAGCATAGGAAGTATTGATGCATGGACATGTTGTAATGCTTATGCATAAGTACCTTTTTTCACTCACATGTCACTTGCGTTTGGGGTGATTTCCTTAGAGGATTGGGTACAAGAGTTAGGGCTTTCAAACCTTTGTGTGAAGCTTTCCAAGCAGTTGGTGAATGCACCAATCATCTTCATCACGTCCATCATTCTGGGATCACCATTTTGATTTCTTGATGGTTCACCAGCCCAATTTCTCCTATCATTTCTAGGTCCTCGTGGCCTTGGAGCACTTGCATTATTCATTGCTCTCAGCTTTTGACAATTTGGTCAAGTATGCCATTGAAGTCCATAGTGGTGACACACATAGTTCGATCTAGGACCTCTTTGTGATCGTGGACGAGACTTGGCTCGGGATTCAGACCTGCCCACAGATTGTTTACGGGAGTTGTTCAACATTCGTTGGTCATCCACATTCCTCTTCTCCTCCATCTTGGGCTTCTTAGCAGTAGGACTAACTTCAATTTGCTATTTGACCTTTATTGTAACGACCCAAGGAAAAGCGCTAGCCACATCTGCGCTATACCTCAAAAGGACTAGTCACAATTGAGGCTCCTTGTAGTTGTTAATAAAGCCCAGATCTACCTAGTAAATACCCGATGTGGGACTCATTACACACCCACACACATCACACAATCAATCAAATTGGGGTATCACAATCTCCCCCACTTAAATCCCTAACGTCCTCGTTAGGGCCCACTTTGTGGGGTAGTGTCTCTGAGCCCACACGGGATTACCGGGCCGGCTCTGATACCATATGTAACGACCCAAGGAAAAGCGCTAGCCACATCTGCGCTATACCTCAAAAGGACTAGTCACAATTGAGGCTCCTTGTAGTTGTTAATAAAGCCCAGATCTACCTAGTAAATACCCGATGTGGGACTCATTACACACCCACACACATCACACAATCAATCAAATTGGGGTATCACATTTATAAACTTCACTTCTTTGGTGACACTGCCCGATGAGCTACTTCCTTCAATATATCCCAACTTGGACTTGTCTGAGAATTGTTTTTAAGATGAAATGACATCATTTAGCTTCTTGGTGGAGACCCTCTCTATCTTGGCATCGGCTTGCACAACCTCTTGCTTAAGAAATCTCACTTTTGTGTAAGCTTTTGATAGCTCACCATTCAGTTTCTCTATCTCACACTTAGCTTCCTTATGACGCATTAGAAGACTCCTATAGTCCTCCTCGGCTTAGTTCATCTTCTTCACAGCCGCCTTCGCCATACATGCATACTCTCCTGATTTTTCAAGAAGATAATTATAATTATAATTCTCTTGAAGAAAGGCTGCATTCTCGTCTTTTTCAACATCCGACTCTTCCACAATTCCTATGGATTCTTCATCACTATGTTCCCCAAGTTCTTGCACAAGCAAATTCAAGTCCTCCGAAGACTCGACATGAGTAATAGTCATGAATGCGGAGTAATTTCCTTCTCTGTCACAGCTCTCATCAGAATCAGAATTTGAAGAGTCCGAGTCACTAAGTGTTGTGGCATATGCCTTGCCCTTCATCCTCAAGTAATTGGGACATTCCTTTTTAAAGTGACCATGCCCATTACACTCAAAACATGTGACTTCTTAGGTAGATTGGGACTCCTTCCCATCTTTCTTCTTGAAATCCTTCTTCTCCTTTCCGGAATTCATGAATTTCTCTTTAATGCCAAATTTCCCGCTGTTCTTGAACTTCAGAAATTTTCAGAAATTCTTTGCAAGATAGGCAACATCCTTCTCAATTACATCATCAACCGAAGAGTCATGAACATCCACCCTTTCATTTACAATCTTGAGAGCAAGGGATTTGCTCCTTTTTTTATTGGGCAATGACAATTCATAGGTCTGAAGAGAACCAATCAACTCTTGGACTTTGATATCATCAAGTTCCTTGCTTTCTTCAATCGCTGTCACCTTGGCACGAAAGTTTTCCTGCAATGACCGAATGATCTTCCTTACTATTTTAGAATCCTCCATTTTCTCCCCCAAATTGAATTTGCTGACAACCACCTCATTCAGCTTGCTATAGAAAGAGTCAAAGGACTCATCCTCACTCGTTTTGAGCTCCTTGAACTGAGTGGTCAGCATTTGCAACTTGGTGTCTTTCACTTTCTTCGTTCCTTCGTAGGTGGTTTCCAATATCTCCCATGCTTCTTTGGCAACGGTAATGTGAGAAATCATGTGAAACTCATCTGGAGAAATGCCACAGAAAATTGCATTCAAGGCTTTACTATTAGCATTAGCTGCCGCAATGGCTGCTTTATCCCAAGTGGATTTAGCATCCTCCGACCTTGTCCAACCTACCTCTACGGCATCCCAAACAGTATCATCAATTGAACACAAAATGCCCTCATCTGGACTTTCCAAAAAGCATAATTGTTTCCATAAAAAAATTGATGGAACATTCAAAGATTGAGACCAATCCATCTCAATACGGGGTCAAGGATCGCACTAAGATGTTTAAACCACAAAGAGTGCACCCGCTCTGATACCAAATGAAAGTTCAAATAGTGTAAAATACACTATGAACGTTTAGACCCTTAAAACAAATTACCAATTCAAGCTTTAAGACAAACACAAAGTGTGCGGAAAATGAACACAATCTATAAACAGAATTGATAAACAATCTAAACCAATTAAAATCACATCCACAGCAAAAAATAAAAGGCAAAGATAAGGGAAGAGAGATGCAAACACAAAGGATAACACAACGATGTGTTATCAAAGAGGAAACTGAAGCTCTTGGCATAAAACCTCTCCGCCGCCCTCCAAGTGGTAAATAATCCACTAAAGAATGCAGTTGGAATACATGACCAGTAATAGACCCTCCAAGCCTAATCTACTCAATATACCTAAGCTCTCCAAGCTCTTACTCCAACGAGGTTACACCGAACCTATTTCTTTTTTAGCTTCTCGGATTCCGCTACTTGACCATAGCATCAACCAATGTGAAATTGGTTCCTTCCTAATTGCTTCCCAAAGCACCAAACAACTCTCTCACAGAAATGGATATGGTGAGAAATGTTTTTGGTAATAAGCCTCTCAAAGGTTTGACAACAGAGAGGAAGAGAGTAGAGGAATTTGAAGTGTCTTTTAGGTAAAGATTGTGGATGAGTCAATCTTGTTTTTCTCTAGGGTTTCTCTCTCAAAATTCTCTTTGGAAGCCCTCTTTAAATCGTGGGTATAAGGGTATATATATAGTAGGGTGAGAATGAATGTGAAAAGTCAGTTTTTCCTAAACAGGGTGTTCTGGCGATTTAACTTCACGACTGGATTGAGTCGCGAGTTCAAGTCGCGAGCAAACGGCCTGGCCAGCCTGGGACTTTTGTCCTGTAGTGCAACAGCTAGCGCGACTCTTCAGCTTCTGACATGTTTAGCACATGTGCAACATTCTGGCGGCTAGCAGCCGCAAGCCACCCACGAGATCCAGCCGCGAGTCCCTGCTTCTTTGCACAATCTTGAGCAATTCTTCACACTCTCTCACACACTACCCTTACATGATTCTCACCTAAATACAGGGTTACTAATTGCTAAAATACAAGCAAATTTGGCACAAAATAAAACCAACAAGATGGTTGATAAAATTCAACCTTACAAAGAAGAAGAGCCTTAATATGTGTGAGGCTCGATTGTGCAATACGAAGGAAGGTAAAGCCTTTTCAACGCTCAAAAAGGTACTCATCTGTGGGCTGTTTCTTTATGTTTTTGTTGTTTTCATCACTAAGATGCACTAGAATTTGTACCACCCAAAAGCTTGAATTTTTGTCGGATCTATATTTATTGTTTGTTTAGATAGAATCTCTTATTGGGTTTGCTTTTGGGATTAAGCATGTGTATTATTGTTTAACCCAAATTTTTATTAATTTTAAATGCTTTCCCTTTAGATTCAGCATAAGAAAGCTCCTTGCTTTTTCTTCAAAAGTTTACGAAATTTTTAAACTAGTTTTTCGTCAACAAAAATCATGTTAAATTTGTATTAATATTTTAGTTATAAAGGTTTTGATTATCGTGAGAGACCGCGTCTCCGGCCCCTTTTTATGGGATGTTGGGCCAAACCCACATGAATGGGTGGAGTCGCGTTATTGCCTCTCAAAATGAAGGTTCGATTAATTATATTTTCCCCTTTAAATTAAGGGTTTTATAATGGAGTCACCACTTATTTAATTATTGGGATAAATAAAAAAACCAAAATTGAAAAATTCCTCATTTTATTAATTTGAAATTGAATTTACATTGATTATAGGAAATTACATGGTTTTGGTCCTAGGTACAATCTAAAAGCAATTACATCAGCCAGTGGAAACTTTTGCAAAATAGAAAAAGGTGGTACTTTTACACATTTTGGCCCGAAAAAGCACCCACATCAGTGGGTGCAAAATTGTGCATTTATGCACAATTGCTACAGTAACCGTGCATATATGCACGGTTACTGTAGCACTTGCATAAATATTTTAGTATTTTTTTTTCTCTATCTCTTTCTCTCTGGTGCTCTCAGCTCACTCTCCCTCTCGCCTCACTCTCCGTGATCAACATCACGACTGCCGCACGAAGAACTCCATCGATCAACATCACACCACTGCCGCCGATCAGCATCAAACCACACTCCGCCTGATCAAATCGCCGCCGATCACTCTCCCCTCAATCTCCGTTTTTCTCATTTGATTAAGATCAAACCATTATAGCTGATGAACTCGCTGATCAAGATCGAACCACTACTGCCGATCAACATCAAACCACTGCCACACGCCGCCTGATCAAATCGCCGCCAATCACTCTCCCCTCAATCTCCGTTTTTCTCATTTGATCAAGATCAAACCATTGTCGCCGATGAACTCGCTGATCAAGATCAAAACACTACCGCCGATCAACATCAAACCACTGCCACACAAGGCCCGATCAAATCGCCACCGGTCAACTCACTGATTTCTCGTTGTTTGATCAATGGGTTTCGGGTTGGGTGGGTGATGATTTGGCTTTCGAATTGAGTGAGTTTCGGCCTAAATGGGTTTCTGATCTCGTAGTTTGATCTTGAATGGTTTTCTAATTTTGGGTGGGTGATGATTTAATCTTGAATGGTTTTCGAATTGAGTAGTTCACCGATCGGGTAGTATGGATGATGGTGGTTGGGTCTGATAGGGAGAGAGAGAGGCAGTGAAGAAAATAAGTGAAGAAAATAATAAAAAAAGAAAATGAATATTTTATTTAAATAAATGTGTATAATAGACAAACTGATGTGGGAGTTTTGTAAAAATAGGAGTGTAAAATAGAAAAAGTAGGTTTTAGAAGTGTAAAATGGAAAATTTTTTGCACCAGCTGATGTAATTGCTCTAAGATAAAGTACATGCTTTGTTTCTTAGTTATAATCTAAAAATAAAAAATTACATGAATAAGCATTTGATCTACTAACTCTTGATCTAAACTCGGAGGCTATGTTATAAGGTGAGAAGGTGTTAGACACCCACTTTGCCTGGTGAAACCGGTCTTCTAGACTATGGTGGCCAACATTCATATCACATCATCCAATATGCTATCAATTAATTTGCATGTTGAATTTAATGTGTGTGCATGTGATAAACTCTAATTCAATTTATTAAGCATTGCATTTGGATTGAAAAATAAATTCTAATGAATGTGTGTGGATGGTAATATCCTAGGTGTGTGCAACCCTATCATAAAATGTAGTCCTAACCAATCAAATTATGACACATAATCGATCTCAAATTGATTATACTTATAACTAATTGAAATCAATTGTTCATAATCACATATAGTCGGACTCAATTTGTGATGGTGCATCTCAGCCATTAAAAGTTGATTTGATGATAACTTTCAATCTGATGGTCCGATTAGAGCTTATGACCAGTTGATTTGATCGTTACAACATCAAGATCATTTTGGTGAAATAAGATTAAGGACCTAATGACCAAAATCAAGATGCATAGTTCCATGGCAAAATTACCATTTTACCCTCTATGTGAGATTAAATGCAGGTTGCAAAATGAAGTGTCAACAGAATGCCCTTCATTGACAGAGCTTGAAAAGCGAATGTCAATGTATGAAAAAGATACCTAACTTTATAATCAGTATTTAACCGTGGTGAATGCAGATAAGAATGCGGACCATCATGTAATGGATCAAAATGTGGACCGAATCTCTAGGGAGATTGCCTACGTACCTTTTGGTGAGAGGATCATGTCCAAATGTAGTTCATACATGCAACCTTTTTGTTTTTGTTTTTGTTTTTTTTTTTTTAATTTATTATTTTTTTTTTTGGGGAAAAAAATGAGTACAAGACATGCTTACCAGTGGTCATGACAAAATGAGGATTTCAATCATGATCTTGAATTTTGAACATGCTTCCCAGAGGTTCGAGGATTTGAATTTGGACGTGCTTCTTAGAGGTTCGATGGATTTGAATTTGTCTGGGAAGCCAAGGATATGAATTTTGGACGTGCTTCCCAGAGTTCCAATGGATTTGAGAGACATTATTCATGTCGATGTTTGTGGGCCTTTTATCCTAGTACCTGCAAAATAAATATTTTCAATTAGTAACAGAGTTATTCATTAAAAAGACTTTGGCATACCTAGTGAATGCCCCTTGTTTGGGACACCTTCCATGCTTCGATGAAAACTGAGGGTGGGCAATTGACTTGATGTTGCACCACTGGAGAATATGGAAGGAGATCGCAATCTGCCATTTGTTCTGGAGATCTTTTATTTGAAGCTATGCTTAAGAGATTTTTCTTTTGAAGATTTGAAAATTTTTAACTAAGATTTGTTCATTGAGTTTTTCCTTGAAATTTTGTTTGGGAGATTTATCCTTTGAAACTTTGATTCTGGAGATTTTTTAATTGAAGTTTTCAAAATTCTTAATGAAGATTTGTTCATTGGAGATTTTTCTTATGAAGATTTATTCATTGAAGGCTTTTCCTTGAAAATTTGATATTTTTTTTCTTGAAGAGTTATCTTGAAGACTTATCCTTTGAACATTTGAAAATTTTTAAAGAAGGTTTATTCATGAAGATTTTTCCTTTGAAATATGGAGATTTTTGCTTCAAGATTCATTCTGGAGATTTTTCCATTGCAATTTTGAAAAACTTTACTAAATATTTGTTCATAGGAGATTTTTCCTTGAAAAATAGTTTTGGAGATTTTCCTTTGATGATTTGAATATTTTTAATGAAGATTTATGGAGATTTTTCCTTTTGAAGATTTGTTCATGGAGATTTTTCCTTGAAGATTTGTTCTGGAGATTTTTCCATTGAATTTTTGAAAATTTTAAGAAGATTCGTTCATGGAGATTTTTCCTTTGGAATATGGTTTTGGAGATTTTTCCTTTAAAAAATGGAGATTTTTCCTTTCGAAGATTTGTTCGTGGAGATTTTTCCTTGAAGATTTATTCAGGAGATTTTTCCATTGAATTTTTGAAAAATTTTTAAAAAAATTGTTCATGGAGATTTTTCCTTTGGAAAATGGTTTTGGAGATTTAGTACAATTAATCATACATTTGTGTATTGTAATTATTGTTATATGTGTATGTGTATTATTATTATTTTTATTTAGTACAATTAATCATACATTTGTGTTTCTTTTGGTATAAAAAATGTATTAAGTTTTTTGAATCTTTAGGGGGTGATTGGTACATGCACAATATGTACAACTCTACCTAAGCTAGGCCACCAACATCTACCCGTAATGAGCCAACCACCTTCAATGAGTATAATTCAATTAGTATCGACAAGTATTGCATGTCTTTATATCAACATATTGGATCATCCACTTTTCTAGGACAAGGATTTGTGGGTTTGCATAACTATGACCATTATCCCTAACCCAGTTCAACACCTCCTTCCTATCACCCATCGCCACCTCCATCCTATTCTAGGCAATACAATTATGACCAGGATAGCCAATCCCCTTCCCCACAACATCCGTATTCAACTTTATATGATGGTCAACCCATGTCTAATCCATTTCACAATAATCCATATCCACATAGGCAGTACAACTATGAACAACATGACTCATTCATCATACCACAACCTTCCCAACCGTTCCCTCATGTTGGTGATTTCTGCACACCATCAAATACATGGGCATGTGCTCCGAACTCTGAGGAAGAGGCCTCCATAATAGACTCTAAGAAAGATGCCTCAATTGAGGACAGTGGGGGAAGATGTAGAAAATATGGAGGTATCATCAGATGATGAAAGTGGCGAAGGTGGTAATTGTCAAACAAATTTTGATATTAGAACGTAGCCAAGGCGCACGGGGAAAAATCCCTCTTCTAAGACGGTTGTACTTGTGCAAGCATAAAGGTACCCTCAACGAGTAAATAGGCATCCTCCATGTTGTGGAACACAACAAAAACTTCATGTACCCCATCGTGGCAATCACTAATAAATATAGAATGACTGTCTATTAAGAATATATTAAAGTATTATTGTTGTTTATGCATTATTGTAGGGAAAAATATTATGCTTAGATAGTATACATATCACATTATACTACTAACCACAAGACCTCTGCGAAAATAAGAAATGTGTACATATATTTTGGTATTTCAAATTAGTGCCCAATTAATCTAATCATACATCTATTTAATATAATTGTCCAATCCTGCAAATCCAACATAAAATCTATGTGTAGCCACAACTGTAGGCATAGAATAGGCTAAAAAATAAAGTTTCAAACTTCTATTTTTGTAGTTGATCTTTTTTCCTTTGCATGATGGCTACTATGGTGTACATTTCTATTTTTCATTTTCCACAGCTTCTCTTCCAAACCCTTGTAAAAGTGTCAAAGAAAAATAAAATTTTCACCATAAAATTTTCGTCCAAATTTACAGCAGCAACTTGTGAGTTAATTTCAGCCTTCAAAAATTGTGAATTTCAAAAAACTCAAAGCTAGAAAGTTGTAGATATATAAGTTATGGTTCCAGCCCATCCAGCATTGAGTCAATTGGATTTTTGAGGAGAGAGATTCGTCCAAAATACTGATTAGTTCTTAAATCTGATTTTTCCTCTTCAAATTGTGTCCCTTTGATTTCTTTCCTTATTTGAAGCTTTCAAACATGGTAAATGACCCAAGCACTCCATAAAAAGTATACATTTTAAGGTGTTATCGAACCCCTAAACTGTAATACACAATATATATATACACAGACAGACAAAATAAACGTACACCCCTATCCAACTTGCAGTGATAAAAAACATCATAGTATATATGCTTGTCAATGGAATTAGTACCAACTTGTTCTTTCAAATAATACAAACTAACAATATGGTCCAATTCCTAAAAAAAAATACGGTCCAACCAATCCACTGAAGTAAATTGAATACTTATGTTGGGTCATTCAGTTTGACCACTAGTGGAGCCAGCCATAGTTCGAGTGGGATATTTTTTTCTATTATGGCCTTCTTGCCTACAGAGACTATACAATGGCCTTGGTTGATGCTCTGTCCCTAAATCCATTTCATTTCAAAGCCGAGTTAATCTTGGTCGACCTTTTGCACGACGCAAATTGACATTAGGATCAAAGACTGAGAAATCAAGCTCATTCCAATGTACACTTTCTGGAACCATGCAAAATCTAGGTGCATAATAAGCAACTTGTTCTTCCAAATGGTATATGTTGTCACATTGCATCAATGATTAATTTATTACTAATGTAATTGTGTTGATCAATTTTAAATTTATAACATAATCATTGTAATTAGAAATGTAGATTATTCAGACATCGTACGATAATTATTTGCATCCATGGTGTCTTTCAAAAAAACATATATGGATTATTTCCATCCAAAAAGAGTGATGCAACAATTTGGATTGTAGCAAAGATGTTCAAAGTTGCCTACTGACAATTTTGATAAATCCATGCATTGCATAAAATATTTTCTTTTACATTTACATTCTGAAAATATTTTACATAGAGCCAAACACCCCTAGGTTACAAATTAAAATTTCTTTTCAGGGATTGTATTCAGCTTTTCTTGGATTACATGAGGGGTGTTAAAGTGGATAAGTTATTAAAAACTCAAAACAAATTGTACATTCTTTGACAAGTAATGTGACTTCAGCATGACTTAGATTGTATAAGAGCATTAGTATCTAGTATCTAAAATATATCATATTTTACCACCTCAAAAGTTACATTGTTTATTATACCATACCATTTTACAATACATTTAACATCACAACTTTTATTTTAAAATACAACACATTAAAGTAATATAAGTTATATAATAAAATAATAAACAAATTATCTCTCTCTCTTCTCTTTCTAATTTTTGTTATGGCCTCTTTGTCACTCTCTCAACAACCAAACAACCCAATCACCACCACGCCACCACCATGCCCCCCATTGTCCACCAAAATCCCATCAGAACCAAAAAAAAAAAAAAAAAAAAAACCCACCAAAAAGCTAACAAACCCATAGCAAAAACAACCAAACAACCCACTGCCTACCACACCACCACCACTGCTCACCACGCCAACCCAACCAACCAATTCAAAATCCAACCTATTTGAACCCAAAAGTCAAAAATCCATAGCAAAAAATCAAACAACCCATTGGAACCCACTTGCCATGTTGTAATCATGTTGTGACCACGCTAATCTCCACCATGTCATGACCATTCGGAATCTAACCCAGCTCTGTTGGCAAGCTTTGAACGAGAGAGAGAGATGTGAGAGAGGGAGTAAGGAGTGAGATTTAGAGAGAGAGAAAGAGAGAAAAAAAAAAAAAGAGACAAAGAACTGAGTGGTTGATAGAGAGAGAGAAAAAAAAATAATATTATACAATATGCTACGAGTAACGTTATACAAGTAAGATAGTATTGTAGCAAGATTGTAAAAATTTTTACAATTAGAAGCCCGAGTAATGCATGTTTTTTGTGCCTTGATGTTAAAGTATAGCATATTATGAGTTATACCAGCCCAGATACTGATGCTCTAAGCATGTTTAGGTGAAGAATTATTTTAGAATCACTACAAAAAAACTGACCTACTGCGGCGGTCCAAAAACCGCCGCTAAAACCCAAAAACCGCCGCTAAAGGTACATTTGACCTTTAGCGGCGGGTGCTATTGCGGCGGGTGATCCTGCCACCCTTGCAGTGCCGCTATAGATCTATTGCGGCGGTTAAAAAATTGCGCCGCTATAGATAAAACTTTTAGCGGCGGTTTCGGGTTATTGCGGCGGGCATAACCCCGCCGCAATACGACGTTCAAATTCATGCCACCGGATTTTTAGCGGCGCTTATCACCCGCCGCTATTGTGCCCACCTTTAGCGGCGGGTACACCCGCCGCTATAGGCAATTTAGGAAAACGGACTAAATATCCCTTTAGCGGCGCTTACAGCCCGCCGCTAAAAGTTCAACCCTATAGCGGCGCTTACAGCCCGCTGCTATAAGTTCAACCCTATAGTGGCGCTTATAGCCCGCCGCTATAGGTTTTTTTTTTTTTTTTTTTTTTTTTTTTCCAGTGGGTTTTGAAACTACTGTTTACATCAAATATATTGTCATAACCTGTTACAAATATATTGTTGAAACCTGTTTAAAACAACATAATATTAACACAATACCACAAATGTAATTGATTAACAACACTACAAATGTCCCCAAAGTAAGGTAATATTAATATAGAAATATCAATTATCAAATACATAACGTTATCTATAACCACTATCATAAGATTAACAAAAAGAGATGTGGTCCTTTGAATAAAACAACCACTCAAATTAAGCTAATACTATAATCAAAGTTCTAAAGTGTTTAAAAATATCTTTCAACACTTGCAAAAAATGTGGTTGTTCTTCCGTAGTTCTTTGTACACAAAAAAGTTCTCCAACACCAAGATAAAACTTATAAGCTACTTGGTTGATAGGACGCGGCTGACGATTTTTGGAGAGCTGGAGATTGTTGAGCCGATGGAACATCCTACATACAAAGTATGATTACTCAATAAGTGTGCATAAATGGAATAGGATGACAAGAAAATATTACCAAGGCAAAAAATGAGAACAAGTTAAATGAAGACATTTATACACACAAGAACAATGAAGTGCTTACAAAAAGAAAAACATTGACTAAGTTTTTGTTAATATACCTGATTGCATTGGGAAGAAAGTTGTTGCATTTGTTGAAACATGCTAGCCATTCTTTGCTCCATTCTTTGCTCCATTTCTTCGAATTGACTAAGTCTTTCCTTCATTTCATCAAAACCTGCAAGTTTATCCTCCATAGTAGCCAAAGAAGCCTTCAGTTGTGCAACTTCATTGTCCCTTGCTTGACTTGAGTGTATTTCAACGTTTGTGAGAGCACTGTTGCTACTTCGACCACTTGGGCTTGGACCAAATCCTACCCCACGAATACGACCTTTGTGCTCCTTACCCATCACTTTGGCAAACACATCATTTGTTGACCATGCAATACTACCACTTATGTCAGATGACTGCAAATGATTCGAAGAATCATTCAACAATTCCTTCATTTTTTCCTGATATTTGAGTTTGAACAAAACAAAAAAAGTTAGAAATCATATAGTATTGCATGAACCTCTCAAGAGAAAATTGACAATCTACAAGAACTCACCACATGAACCTCTCTACAAAAAATAAAATAAAAAGACCTAAGCATCCACTAGGTATGCTGTAATATAACAAATGAACTAAACATAGAGGCCTCAACTCAGTAAAAATAACATTTCCACAATGAAATGAAGTTTGCTATGTAATCCTACAATCAAATGACCCCACAATAAAAACTAATATGTATTGGCTAACATCAATTTGAAAATTAAAAGAATCATTAATAACAATTATCATTGAATTCCTATTTTGTTTACCCCTAACTACAATGGAGAAATTACTTACCATTTTTGCTTTCACTACAGGATTAACTGCAGATCCATCTTTACGAGTATGTAGTATTGGATATAATACTGCACGCTCTACAGGATGTCCATCTATTTTTGCCTACATTTTGAACAACATATTTATGTAGTGATAAATATCGATTCTACATAAAGTTTAGGAAAAGTCAAAATAATTTAAAAATAGTCATAATACTTATTACCTTTTTTGCAGCGTGCACAGCAAAGCTACAAGAACCAGCAGTATGTAAGTCATCCTGTTTAGAACGGCGCTCCTTATTCTTATCTGACTGTATCTACATTCAATAAAATTATATGTTTATATATAGTATGCTTTAAGTATGTAAAGCCACTTTTAGCTAAATCTAAAATGCAAACAATATTTACAGTATTTTACTAATTTATCAGTTGCACACAAAAAACTACAATGTATTGGACACAAGGTACACAAAAAGGTCACTATAAAATTACCATAAAAAAAAACTTTTAGCGCATCTATCTATACATTGTACATTAAAAGTGGTAGGAAATATGAAATTTGCTTGATAAATAAGATTATTCAAAGTTGACATATGCCTGGCACAAAAAGGTCACTCATTTATAGAGCCATATGCTTAGGTTAATGATAATACAAAGATCTATCATAATCATGAGTTTCTCACATAAAATAAAAATTAAGTATCATTCATTAAATTCCAATATGCCATTTCAACTTTGCATAACATAAAACAATGAATAAAACCAAAAAAAAGTCAGATTTTGAGATTTTCTTCATTGCTTATTGTTAACACAAACGGTAAAATAAAACTATGTGCACACACACACCAGATCCTTGTCTTAATTCTCTTAGACTTATGCTAAAAGACTAGAACAAACAAAGCTCTATGAATCTCTAGTCTACCTTTCATGTACATAAAATATGATCTTCACACACTACATTGGCAAGCATCTTCATCACAAAGCAAGCATGGCAAACAAAATTAAATGCTATCTTCATCACTAAAAGGAGTTTAGCATAAAACAACTAGAAGCCATCTAATTCAATACTAACAACCTATAAACCCAAGATCAAAGAGCTTTGTTGAATCTTTTCTTATAAAATATGAAACACAACTTCTCATATATACCAGTTTCACAAAAAGTCCACATAGAATTAACAAATCCTATCTGAAAGCAATCCAATATTATTCTCTCAATTTCTCAATAATCATTCTCCTTTTGATATAATCCATGATGGAAAATAGAAAGAAAATAAACATACCACTGCATCATCAGTATACCAATGATCAACAAGTATTTCCCAATCTTCTTTTATGCATCCCGGGGGTATCTTGTTCTTTACCCGTACTTTGTTTCTTGAATTAGGTATATAATGCTGCTTCTTCAACCTAGACTTATGATCCCTCCAAGCCTTCCCAATTTTTTGTAAGGTAAATGTCTTCAGAGCCGCATATGCAATAGGATCAACAGGGACACAGTATTTTCGCTACAATCAAATAATTGAGTTATCAAATTACAAAATGTTTTCATGCTAAAATACTTATGTAAAACCTAGTACAAAATCTCATAATTACAAGATTAATAACTTATTTAATACCTCTACAAGATGCCAACAGTCTTCTTTAAATTCTTCTGCCATGTCCTTCCAATTAAGAAATCTAATCGGGCACATGTGAGGTTTTCGCGCAATCGTACCCAAGAAACCAGTGAAAGTCCTCGCCCCATCATCAACCGGCTGATGCATACTATTTAGTGGTAACTCAATTTCTTCTTCATCAGGAAGATCCCAAATCTCCAAGTACTTGCTTGGCCCACGAGTGACACGTATAGCTGGCTGCACATCTAAATTTTGAAGAAAATAATATCAACCAATGTCAAACAAGGCATGCAAAGTTAATGATGAGTCTAAATATTCTATTAAACAAATGGTCATTATATGTTAAAGAATACCAAATATTAGAAACATGCTGAATTATACTTATACTACACTTATATTACTTGTATAGTACTCATGTTTGCCTATATAAAGACACTTCTTTTTACATTTTTATTCATATCAATATACCAAGAATTCCTTCTCGATTCCAAACACAACATAAACATCATAACATCAAAAGTTTTGATGGGATTTGGTGTATTAGTATTGGTATGATCACACCCTTGTAACATCTACAATTAAGTCTCTGTAATTGACCTACATTTAGTATAATATGAAAAATATTGCAAGTAACCGTACCCTTAGTTATGGTGTCAAGCACATTTATCAATTAACCGTACCTAGACATACTCTGAGCAATTAACATGTTTATGGTGTTAAGCACATTTATCATAGCCATACTCTTAGTTATAAGGGTTCACAACTTACATGCCCATATCTTGTGTATGAATGGTAAACTATTGAGTAAAAAGCCCATACCTTGTGTAGAAGCTTCATGCGTAGAAGCTTCATGCGTTTCTTGGTCCCCCATTTCATCCACATCTTGTGAAGAAGCTCTTTCCAATGTTACACTCTTGGAACGAGTGCGTAGCTTTGTCTTTCGCCTTCCCATTTCAAGTGTCAAAGTCTAAAATAAACAAGTATATAATTAGCACAATGACAATTAATGGTACAAGTAATTACAACACTACAACTTCTCATAAAGCAAATCTATATAAGACTACCCTTAAACAACGCAAATACAATATTTTCAACAAGAGCCCCAAATATCTCTCATATTTCAGTAGCATATACCACAAATTTCAACATCTAACAATCAAATTAGATAACATAACTAAGAAAAACTAAAGAAACAATTACACCATCGAAATACCCAATATAAGATAAAGTTTCATAGATAAATTTTCATGCAATGTTACAAGCATGGAAACCAAGACCTAAAATATAATGACTGATACAAAAGTATTAACTAGAGTCATCACCACTAGTCATCATCACTAGACTCGTCATCATTGGACCCATCATCATTGGACCCATCATCATTGGACTCATCATCATTAGACTGATAACCATCATCACTAAGCTCTTCATCATCGATAAAGTCTTGCTCAAGCAATTCATCCTCACTAATCAATGGTGTATCATAAATGGTTCCTTCTTCATTAACTCGAGCCCAAGCATGGTTGTCATTTGCATCATCACATGCATCATCAGTAGTTACATTATAAGGGACATTCTCCATATACGTATCCACTTCTTCATCATCATCTACAGCTTCAATACCAACATCAAACACCTCCCTAGGTTTTGTTTTGACCACCACCATCCAATCTTTATGTCTCATATCCTCCACGTAAAACACTTGCGAAGCTTGAGATGCTAATACATAAGGTTCGTCAATTAATCGATCACCCGTGTGTATCAATCTTGAAAAATTGACAAGGGGAAATCCAAAGTCATCTTTTTTGCATCCTCTCCCACTAATAACATCAGCCCATTGACATTTGAATAATACATATCGATACTTGTCAGAATAGTTCAACTCAATAATATCGATTAGTACACCATAATAAGTAGCACCACCTTCAGTAACAACACAAACTCCACTATTTTGAGTTTTCCTAGTTGTCTCAGAATCCAAGGTACGAAACTTCAAACCATTTATGACATAACGCTTGAATCGTTTTGCTTCATTATCTGGATATCGAGAAAACCATCTAACTTTATCAGAGAGTTCCTTTCTCTTAGAGGCATCCATTGACATCACCTATTATAGAGAAAGGCTTTTATTATAAGTATACTATCTAAAGTGTTACAACCGAAAATAATTCTATATATAGATGCTTTACTTACATATTCCCTAAACCAACTGCAGAATTCCTCTATGTGCTGCTTTTGAATAACATCATCGGTCACATCAAAAGGCAAACTAGCCTTGATCTCCGCTATGTGTACACTATGTAAACAAACATGTTAGTATTAATCCAGAGAATTGTATTGGAATGTAGTTAAAGGATACGTAAGGACATATAACTTACTCGCGAAATGGAGTGATTTCTTCACAATTGAATAGCACATAACGATGTGCTTGGATCCATGAATTTGAATCTAGTGTAATGCTCACCACCGCACCCATGGATTCCTCAACATTCCTTACAGGCCGATTGAATGCAGTTTCAACAGATTTAAAATAGCGTGAGCAGAATGTTAAACATTCCTCCGCTATATACCCTTCTGCAATTGAGCCTTCTGGATAAGTTTTATTATGCACATAAGACTTAAGTCTTGATAAGTACCTATTGAAAAATCCAAGATCAATAACGGAAAATTGGTAAGTTAAACAAAACCAAATAGACCAACTTAATATATGTTACCTTTCAATGGGATACATCCAACGATAATGAACTGGGCCAGCAACTTTGGCTTCACTAGCCAAATGCATGACTAGATGTACCATCACTGTAAAGAAAGAAGGAGGGAATATCCTTTCCAACTCGCACAATGTCACTGCAATTCTCTTCTCAAGAGCCCCAAGTTCCTCCACATTTAATACTTTAGAACATATCTCCCTAAAGAAACAAGATAAGTCAATTAAACTCCTACTCACTTCAGGGGGCAAAGATCCGCGAATTGCTATTGGAAAAAGTTGCTGCATTAAGATATGATTATCGTGGCTCTTCATCCCACTAATCTTGCGTTCTTTGAGTTTAACACAACGTGAGATGTTTGAAGAATATCCATCTGGCACTCTTACATCTTTCAAAACTTGCAGAAAACCATCTTTTTCACTAGCATTCATATGGTAGCAAGCATGTGGCATACGTGTCTGATCATTCCCAACCTTTTCCAAGTGAAGTCCACTTCTTATACCCATATCCTTTAAATCTTGGCGTGCCTTCAAGTTATCCTTTGTCTTTCCATCCAAGTTCAATAATGTGCCAATTATATTATCGACTACATTCTTTTCAATGTGCATCACGTCAAGATTGTGACGCAACACATGGTCCTCCCAATACGGCAAGGTGAAAAATATACTTCTCTTCTTCCACACAGTTAATGCTTCCTCCCCTCTTTTTCTTTTATTGGTCAAATTAACTTTTTTTTTCCCAAACACATGATCGGCTTTAGCATCCGTTTGTAACATGATTTCCGTTCCGGGTACTATTTCAGGAGCTGATCTCATATCAACATGCCCATCAAATGATTTTTTTTGCTTACGGAATTGATGATCCCTATCCAAGAATCGCCTATGTCCAATGTAACTAAATTTCCTTCCATATCTTAACCAACGAGACTGACTATCATAATTACAAGAAGGACATGCAAGAGAACCTTTAGTACTCCAACCCGAGATATCACCATATGCAGGAAAATCATTTATGGTCCACAATACTGCAGCATGCATTTGAAATGATTTTTTGGAAGATACATCAAACGTTTCTACTCCAACATCCCATAACTCCTTCAGTTCTTCTACTAAGGGTTGTAAGTACACATCTATATCGTTCCCGGGTGAGGTTGGACCAGGAATCAATAATGATAGTATGAAATAAGACTTTTTCATGCACATCCATGGAGGAAGATTGTATGGGATCAAAATGACAGGCCATGTACTATGAGTACTACTCATATTTCCATACGGGTTGAATCCATCAGTTGCTAATCCAAGCCTTACATTACGAGGCTCAGATGAGAACTCTATGTACTTAGAGTCAAATGATTTCCAAGCCTCAGAATCAGCAGGATGCCTCATTAACCCGTCATTCACACGACCATTGGCATGCCACTTCATATGATTGGCTGTTTCAGGAGACATAAATAGTCGCTTCAATCTTGGCTTTAAAGGGAACCACCGTAGGATCTTTGCAGCTTTCTTTTTTCTTCTCTTAGAGGAAGCATTAGTACTTTGTTGACCTTTAGACTCATCACTTTCCCATCTTGAAAGGTTACAGTTTGGACAAGCTTCAAGGTTGGCATTGTCCTTCCAGTATAAAATACAATCTTTAGGACAAGCATGAATCTTCTCATAGCTCAAGCCCAAATCCTTAATAATCTTCTTAGCCTCATAACAATCTTTTGGCAACTTAGCATTTGAAGGAGCAAAATCAAGCAAAAATTGCAGCAACATGGTAAATGATTTGTTGGTCCAACCATTAAGACACTTCATGTGGTACAAATGCACAATGGCTGACAATTTGCTAAAATGCTTACAACCTTCATAACAAGGTTGATTGGCATCTTCAAGCAATTTCATAAACTGAACTGCATCTTCATTAGGACCTTTTGCAGGACCTTCTGTGGGTTGGTGCACACTTGGGACTTCTTCCGTTGGCCCAGATGCCATATCTTGTATAGGGAACATGTCATGCAACATGTCACGAAGATCGGCATACTCTATCGGGTTTTCTTGGACATAACTATTAGGAATTTCAGTAGAAGTCTTTGCAAATGATGATTCCCCATTAAAAATCCAAGGATTATAACCCCTACAAATCCCTTTTGACACTAAGTGAGCCTTTACAACATCTATTGGCCACGAATTTGTATGCACGCATTTTTTACACGGACATGAAATCGTTCCATCCGGATGTGCATGGTTAGATGCAAAATTCAGAAATTGTTGAACTCCATCTAAATATTCTTGCGACCTTCTATTGGTAATTTTCATCCAACTCTTATCCATTGCTATAAAGTGCTTTACAAAAAATACCTATAATGTGATTTCATGAAAACAGAAACCAAGAGTTAACACACATTTCATTTACACACATTTCATTTACACAATTTCACTTTAATTTAAAAAACAAATCATCTTTAATCATTCACATTTAGCTATGTTCCTAATCAAATAATGAATTTAAATGCATAGAGAAGTTATCAATACATTTGGTAACATAACATCATGATTAGTAACAATATTCTGTAGGAATGGACATCTCTTTAAATATGCAATTCTATTTTAGCGTTTCAGATGTGTGAAAAAGATTGAGAAAAGCTCTTAAAATGAATTAATCAAATAAAAACAACTCAAAAACAATCATCCAATATCACACAAAACAGCCAACACTCCCAATATCAACTAAAACCACCTTATTACTCCATGCAAGCCACCTGCTTGCCCCAATTCAACAACCCACCACAAACAGAGAGAGAGAGAGAGAGAGAGAGAGATAGTACCTTAAGTCTTAAACAAAGGAACTTCACTTGCTTTGATCACATGAACTTATAGTGCCTCTTCTTTTTGTAATCTGCCAACAAGAATCTCCTATATATATAAACGTAAGTTAATTTTCAAACAAGACTCACTTCAAAGCAATTCAGCTAAAAGTGGATCACAAAGGAAGCATATCTAGAAACAACACACAAGTTTGTGTTGTGCAAAATGAAATATAAAACAACTTCAACTACAAACTCTACAAAGGACTCTAGAAGTCATCACCATAATTGTGATTGCAACACAACTGTTCTACACGGTTGCTATCCATGCTGGGGTTGGAAGTGTTTCACGAAGACCAAGACCCTATGGTAGAAGAGTTTGGCCAAAGTTCAATCATACTACGCATGTTGACCATTTCAAATTTTGACTCATATATATATATATATATATATATATATATATATAGTTATACATGTGGACATTGTGCACCTATCTCAGTTCTTAAAATTCTTTCAAGTAAAACGACATTGATATTGATATTGATATTAATATGATACTTTCAACTTTTACGTATCTTATACTCTCTAAGTCTTAACTTTACGTCTCATTTTGAAAGATTTACAAAAGAAATTTTTACACTTCTTAGTTGGACCACTAATTTGTATGGGTCTTACAATATACACCATTATTATTATTATCATTATTATAATTTTTTTTAGGATAATTTGCCAACTGATGAGACTCTCCAATCAATTATAATAATCAAATAAGTCTTGATAGGAAGTTTGACATTACAAGACAAATCTCAATCATGTAATGCTGATCACAACTAAACCATGTATACTATGGCATATGGCACACCCTTTCAGATTGTCAGGTCATGTCGGGTTAGACTCTTTTTTGGTGGTGATGATTTGAATTTTATTATACCATTTTTTACTTTCATATTTTCATTCAATTTTCATTTTAGTATTTTTATTATAACATTACATTAATTAATTTAGAATTACTCATGTTTTATGGAATCTAGCATGTGATTACAATTAAAATTGCTCATGGATTTGATTAGAATTGGTATTACGTTTTTCTTGTGAGGGGACCATTTAACAAATATATATATATATATATATATATATATGCATGTAGCCGTAAAACATATATCAAGGAAACATGGAAAAAGTAGTGTTAAAGCAATTTATCATATAGCTCAATTAGTTATGCAAACCTTTTCTTGCTTTCTTTATATCAACCTTGTTTAAGTAAGGTTTGAGTTTATCTTATGCGCTCTATACTCACCATGCATTGTTTAAGTAAGGTTTGAGTTTATCTTATGCGCTCTATACTCACCATGCATTGTTTAAGTAAGGTTTGAGTTTATCATATATCCCCAGATATGAACAAAGCCTACACTTCTCACATTTTCTCTTGGGAATTAATCAATAGGCCACAAATGAAGAGACTTTGACTTCAACTCCTCCCCATGCTTACAAAATCAACTCTCACGTCCTGATGCTTATAAAATTATTAGCATACTTTGCTCCAAATAAAACTATAATACTAAAGCTTTAAGAAATTTAGAATAACCGACAAGCTATACCCAAATGGCAACAATTAAGCACATGACACAATCAATTAATAAGCAAGTGACTCTAAACCCTCAATTACAAAGATGATACAAAACTTTACTAATAAACTGCCTCTTATAATTAGCTGCTGGTGTCTACTAACAAGTGTTGATGCTGCACTGATGTTGTTACAGGTGCTTGCTTACTGATTCAAAACTTTACATACTCATGCTTACATGTTGCGATATTTAAGCTTGGTTGGTTCTATTAGTACTTTACCATTAGTAAATTGATTTAATAAAAGGCACCTTAAAGAGCAATTAGTTGGAGTCCACAATTAGTGTTGGTCTCCTCAATTCCAGTTATCAGCTCTTGTAGGGATGTTCATAGCTTAGAGGAATCTCCAATTACAGAAATTTAAATGTTTTCCCTGTCACAAGTCAAAAATCAGCACGATTAACGTTTGTCCACTATATAAGAATCAAAACAGAAATAGGAACTACAAAAGGACAAAGGCTCCACTAAACCGTGCTGAAACAAAGTCACACAATATATTTAGTTACTGCATAAACTTAATATGTGCTTAAGACAAAAATTTTTATTTTCTTTTACTGACAGAAGCATGATCCCTTCACTCTCACACACACCATGCAAAGCACTGCATGTATGAAACACCCACAACTCAACTAAAACCCAAATCAAGAAGAGGATGACCAAAATGAGGCTATATTTACATTGTAAACCAAATACATTATACTGTTATTGACTCAGATCAGCTATCCTAGCAAAGTTGAGATGCCCACTTCAAAGATCAATTCAATCTAATTTTAAATGGTGCATGCATCATTTTTTTAATAATGAATATGCTTGCATCATTTCTCCTTGTCTCTAGTAAGAGAGTTCCCAATTGGCTTTTCGTGACATCTTTTCTATTGCAAAGTGTGTGTTGAAAGTTGAGGAGGCATTAAACTACAGCAAACAAAGCAAAGGGACTCATTTGCAATACAAACTTGAATGTCCAATCCAAAACTAAACCTGTATTACTATTCTTTTCCACTGATTTGCATCCCGGTATTATTTTTCAAATATATTTCTTTCAAGTTTTTCTATATTACTGATGTATATAAATGTTTATCAATATGATTAACAAAGGAAAAAAAAAAAAAAAAAGACACTATTTGATTCAAAAAAAAAAAAAAAACCCATTGAAAGACATTGAAACCATAGCTTCCTTGAGATACATGTGAAAAAAAAGGAAAAGAAAAAGG
This sequence comes from Quercus parvula, assembly GCA_030820535.1. Taxonomy (NCBI): domain Eukaryota; kingdom Viridiplantae; phylum Streptophyta; class Magnoliopsida; order Fagales; family Fagaceae; genus Quercus; species Quercus parvula. Next base: position 23,923,817 of record JAUAME010000001.1, read on the forward strand.
TATAATAGAAAGAAAGAAAAAATTGAAATTGCAACGTCCAATCGAAATACCACAAATTCTACATGACTGAGACAAGAGGTATTCAAAAATCCAGATGGAGAAACAGTACATATTGAAAACATTTTGGGTGGCATGTGGAGACAATGGTTATCGGTTAACAACATGTAGCCCTGTCTGCATTTTTCTTCCCCAACAATAACATGATATAATTTACAGAGAGGTCAATGCACATGCTAAAAATGTTGGAACAACTTTGTCAATGAGTTCGGTAAGTGCTTTTGACACAAAGAAAGATTAACCAACTTGAGCCATTCGAATAAGCACCAAAAAAACAAAAAAAAAAAAAGATCTATCCAGTATCTACGTACTATATATATAAGATCCTTGACCTTTAGATCTTTTTATCTTTTTTTTTTTTTTTTTTTTTTGATAGGGACCTTTGGATCTTAATCCAACAGCTCCAATTAAGTAATAAATCAGCTTGATGCTAATCATGGACAACTGTCTTGGGTCCATGTCCTAAATACTAAGCTCCATATATATATAATAGAATTTGATAAAGTTGTGAATAGTAGCTAGACAAGTTTGGTAAGGAGGCATGATCTTTGTCACCTCGACAATGTAAGAAATTTTGGCTTCTTTACTAGCTATTGATGTTGAAATTTCTGCATTAATGTAGGTGTGACTTATATATGGATTATTGTTTCAAAGAACATTAATCCAAACTTTGACCAAATAGTCAAATTTTACCGTCCAGGAAAAGGTCCCTGGTTTGTCTTTTCTTTTCTTCCATATTTTTAATATATATATATATATATATATATATGTAGCATGCATGCTCCTAGTTCATAGAACCTACCTCGTCTGGTAGAAATATAGGTATTGGATAGAGTCCTAGAGAAATTAGAAAAATTCTGGTTCCACAAACTAATGCATAATTTTGTGCACAACTCATCCATGTGAGCGAATTGTGTACAAAGTGTTGCATTAGTTTGTGGCATCAGAACTTCTCAAGAAAGTAAGAAAGGACAATACCTCAGTTTATTAATTATGAGTTTATGACTTTCAACAACAAACTAACGGTTTCTTTTGCTATTATACCATTCGTTTATCGCTTTGAAATTGCACAATATCAGCATTAGTTTAATTTAACATATCATTTTGATCCTTTTGCATAATAATAAGAGGGGCGAAGTTTTTCAGGAGGCTTTATAAAGAAATACCAGATTTATTATTTTAATATTAACAAACCCAAACAAGACTGTTGATTTTTTTGACAAATACAGAAAAGCACAGTTTAATTAAATATGTCCAGTTTTTTAATGTTAAGTTCTTTAAAATGTGTATTTAGAGTGTGTAACTTGTTTTCCACCGGGTTAAATTATGCTTTTTGTTATTTGTTGCATCTTCTCCTTTATTTGTTTATTTCTTTTCTTTTTTATGCTTGGGAGAATTGTAACTTTATTTTGTCTAGAATACTACGCAGAAAGTGGTATCCTACTGCATTCTTTGCTATCATGATCTCGCTGTTATGTATGTACCTCAAAAATTGGTGAAAATGGTATTCAGATTCTCGATTTATGATTGTTTTTCATTAACTAGTTTTCCATGCTTGATCATGGGACTTCTCGAATTACCATCTTTAATGAAATGTTAGCTGCAATATTGATATCTTCAAATCATTTACTTACTACTAGTGTAAAAAGTTGACTCAATTTAACCAAAATTTAATCACAACTATATTTAGTAATCAGCTGAAATTTACCAGGGAATGTTTCCTGTGTGGTATTTGGATCAGCAATGGGTTATGCAGTATTTTGCCTTTGGGCTGAAAAAAAAAAGGGGTTAAAGATGACTACTACTGGACACTGTCTAATGTGGACATTATGGAGGAAATGAAATAGTTGCCCTTTTGAAGATGCAAAGAACTCCATGTCTCAGTTGGAATCCTCGATGATTGGAGCTATGTATGATTGGTCTCATGCGTGGGGTATCATTAGTAACAATTCTCTTAGACTTTAAAGACTCACTCTCTGTTTTGTGCATAATTCTTTTAGGCTACTTATGTATTTTATTCTAGTGTGGATGAAATAGTCTGTTTACTTGGTAATTACTTATTAATTAAAAAAAGAAAAGAAAAAAAATTAGATGACAACTGATGAAATAAAAAAATTCAATTGCTCCTAAGAAAACCTCTCTCTCTCTCTCTCTCTCTCTCTCTCTCCCCAATTGCTCTATTTAGTTGGTGTGGAATCTTCTTGTTTTTGTTTCTTCTTATTGAAAAGTAGTACACGATACAGTAAGTTTGAAAAAGAATGACTGCCTAGTCAATTATAGTCAATACTAATGGATACAATTTTTGACATTTCAAATTGGTTAAAAATAATTTTGTCCTTACATTTCATATGATTATCATTATATTTTATTCATATAATTTATTAAGTTATTAAAAAAGTACTAATTTTTAGAAGGTAAAACGGCAATATAATGTGTCAGATGTGATACATTTTTTAATAAAATTCAAACACATAAATTATATTGAAATTAATTGTGCTTGAAAATGAAAATATCAATAAAAATCAATTCAATTGTTTGAAAACATATATGAATGATTGTTTTAATTATCATCATTCATCTATGTTCTCATAATGCTTTTGTCTAATTGTAAGTGCTGATGCATTACTAAAGAATGTATTTCATGAATATATGCATATTCCCTCTTATAAGTAATAATGTGTGGTTTCTAAGGTGTGGTTTCATAAGATTATACGAATTTAAAAAATTATACAATACTCTAGAAATATATATATATATATATATATATATATCTCAAATGCATAATATATACACTTTTTAGTGCTCAACGGCCAAAGATGTAAATGTGTAACTCATACATGTGTTTTTGGAACTAGAAGAAAATTTTCAGTTCTACGCTATCCTAATGGGTAACTATCAACTACATTTTATTTCCAACAATCATAACTCTAACTACTGAACTGAAAGTAACTGTTAGTTCTAGGTAATAAAAAAAAAAAAATATATATATATATATATATATAAATAAAAAATAAAACTCTACTAATTTACTAGCCACTAGTGATCCATGTATATATGATGAGGCCAATAACAATTGTAATTCAGTTCACTTTTATATCTGTTGCTCATTACATTTCTTTTCTTTTTTCTCTTTTTTAATAATTCAATAATTGAGTTGGGGGATTTGAACCCTTGAAGCACAGACATCCTTAATGAAATCACCAAAAAGTGTGAGTTGAGTAGTAAAGCTCTTAGCCTATCGCTCATTTATTTGGTGATTTTTTTTTTTTTTTTTAATACTATCATTGGCTATTGGCATATAGATAAATTATAATCATCAAAAACCTAAAGCTTATTAAGGATTAGGCATGCATGAAGCATCATTTCAAAATCATGCATTTCTTATCCATGATGCCTAGCAAAGATGGTCAAACACGAATTTTTTAATTAATAAGTAATTACCAAGTAAACAGACTATTTCATCTAATTTCACTCCATTCTCAAGCTCCAAATCCCCACAATCACCAATCCGAGGAAATAAAAACAACATATATCAATAGTTATATAGACATATGTACAAACAAATTCAATGTTATAATACCTTAAAAAATTGAAAAAAATGTAGAGATAGAGAGAGAGAGAGAGATACCTAAAGAAAACGAGAAGGTATTTTTGGGATTGTGAAGAAATTGGTCAGAGGCTGAACAAACTTTTATCGATTTGGTCAGACCCATCAGCTCAACTAGGTGTTTTTAGGCACTGTACCACTCAGAAACAAAAAAAGTGAATCCTCAAAATAACATTCTTAAGGAATGCAAACAGTTGAATTAAATATGTAGTAAATATAGATAAAAAATAAAAGAAATTGTGGTACATGCATTTTAAGTTCAAATTTAATGGCGTGAACAAATGTTTATAACCTGCGATATTGCCTCTTGTTCTTTATAGAGTTGCACTTGATCTTGAAGCTGCAAAATTAACCATAGCCATCAGACAAGCATACCAAGACAAGTGAAAGTACAAAAGGGGTGGCAAGTCAGTGAATAGTTTCTAGCTAACTAACTGTTAAGCACATGGCTTCTAACTAATTAACAATTAAGCACATGACACAATCAATTAATAAGCAAGTGACTCTAAACCCTGTGAAATCTACGAAGATGATACAAAACTTTACTAAATTCTCAATTATCAATTACATTGATAATTGGTTTCCTTAAACTTCAACTTAAGTGGAAACGATTTCGAAAAATAAAAATCTTAATTGAAACCCTATACCTGTTTAAATTTAGAGACAGAGACCATTTTCCTCTAATTATGTCTAAAGAAATTTCCTCAAACTCATTACTCGAAGAAAAACAACAATAGCTTTGACAGGTAACATGCATCCATGTTCGACAACAATAGTTAAAAAGTCTTTGTTGGCTAGAAGTGCAGTTTATTTATGTTTAAAGTGGTAGAAAAATTATAAGGGAAAATCTTTTGATTTAAAATGTGAGAGAGAGATTCAAATTTTAGGAAAAAAAAAAAGAAATAGAGTTATTGAAAAATACTCTGTCACAAAGTATATGCATGACACATCACTATCAAGAAGTATGACCTCAACCTCTAACTATGTCCATTTCAAGGAATTTAAAATCTTTCATGCTATCATTTGGTTGCATGATAGTACAAAATTCATGGAATTGAATAAAAAGGAATATAGAGCTATGCCTACATTGTATATAGGATGTTGTGCCTAAATGATTTAAATACCCAATATGTCAAAACTCAAAAGAAGATTCTTGATAAGATTGTTATCAATATGACAATATACTCCTAACTTGAAACTCTTAATTGGAGGGAGAGTCAAAGAAGAGATGATTGTTGATTTGAAGTTCTACATGCAAGAAAAGCAGGTGTGAGTCTGAAAATGAAATAAAAACCAAATTTTTGCATACCACAAGCCAATCTTCCACCTGCGTTTCCAGTGGTCAGACTTAGTTCATGTCCACCTGCAGATGCAGAATCAAATAAGAGTGAGAGGTCAAAAAACAATACATTTACAGCAACATGAGGGAATCCAAGAAAGCAATAAAAACTTCACTATAACCATTTAAGAGAATAGATACTCCTACCATTTAGGGACCTAAAACCTATCTGGTCCACTCAATTTTTTCCTTGACAATACCCTTGATTTATACTGCTATATACCACTGGTGGTGTTAGTTACGAAGATCCTATGGATAAAAAGTAAATTTCCTCTTTAATTGCCTGCCCTCCCCTTTCCCCAAAACCATACACATTGTTGCAAGTTCAGTCTTTAGTTATAACAAATATAAGACTGTCAAGCTTGCAAGAACAAATTCCTCTGCAAGCACAGGTGCAGACTGCAAGCTAATTGCTTGATAATGAATAAATACTTACCCTTTCCAAGGTCATCCTCAAGCTCATGAACCACAAGGGCTCTCCCAACAACTGCATTAGGACCAGTTAATGGTATCTGCACATTTTAGCCAAACTGATTTTGTTTGACAATTATTTCTAAGATATAAGCAGGATAGCATTCCAGAAGAAATCTCACAAGATTTACCCAGCTTCCACCTCAAGTTAAAATCTCCCTTTCCTAACCGCATCACATGGATTCAGGAATGAATCAGATGTGGGGGATGTGTATACTGTATAGGCAGTAGATCTTGTATAATCTTAGGATACAAAGAAAGGCAGACTTATTTAAGTATCTGATCTTCATCCAAATAAAGTTTACAATGAGTAGTCCTACCGTTCCTCTATCGCCAAATGGTCAACACACACAACGGAGTATATTCCAAATCTTCAGACGCCTACGAAATGAAACATTCCTTGCCATCATTCCAACAACTAAATCATTGTCTAAGTATGACCCAGACAAACCCCAAATAGAATAACACAAATGACTACAACTCCCTTTCCAATGAATGATGTACAAGAATTTTTTATTTTTTACTATAAGGTAATCAACTGATTCTCCATTACTGTTGCACATGCAATAACAATCAACAATCATAAGGGAGCATTTCCGAAGATTATCCACTGCCAATATTGTACTCAATGCTGCTGTTAAAGCAAACAAAGCAATTTTACAAGGAACCTTTTCACTCCAAATACTCCTCCATGGAAAGTGAACTCCTATAGATCCTCAAAGACTCTCATAGAAAGAACGTACCTCGAACTTCCCACTCTCAGTTAACCTCCATGAAGGTTAGACTTCAAATTGGCCTTGAGGAAGGTGAGAGTACAACAAATCGAAGAAACTATCCACAACTTCCAATTCCCAATCTTGGAAAGACTGACAAAAGTGAGGATTATAAGACAGTCCACCACTTGAAAAGAGGCAGCAGAAGCATCTTTATCTACCACCACTCTATACAACTTGGGGAACATATCCTTAAGACAAGAATCACTGAACCAAAGATTGTGCCAAAACCTGAGTTACCTAACCTAGAGTCATCCCCAACACTCAGAAAAACCACAATAAACATCTCGGCCTCATCTATGTGTTTGTGACTATATATATAAATGCTCAACATGCTCAAAGAATTCATGGAGTTGATTAATAGAAAATTTGAGGTTTTGATTATTGAGGCATGTTGCCCCTGGTGTGTTATTTTCTTCTCACCTATTTTGCAACTCTAAATGACATATTTTCACTTCCTTACCAAAACCCTAGTCATTCTCAAACCCCGATCCTTTTTTGTAAAGTTCTAAACACTAGACCTAAATCCACAAATTCTTCTAACCCAACTTTAATTCATAATTTTACTAAAGATTAGGTAAGACACTAATAGCCTAACCTCTTTTCTTAAGTAACCCACCCACTCATCTACAATTGTTGCCTCTGCCACCCCTGTATTACCAAAAGATATGAGACAATATATTACTTGGTTCAAGTAGAATACAAGTGAATCAAAGAACATCCACATAGGCATTTGAAAAAAAAAAAAAGAAAGCAACAAAAACCTGAACCAACAAAAGCTACAGCAAAAAAGAAAGCAAATTCACACGATCAACACAAACTTGAACCACCAACAAGGAATCACCATTAAAAAGCTACAGAATATTCTGAATTAGAAAGAATACAAGCTAATACCCAAAAATATCATCTTTAGTGGCTGATACCCAATTGCTTTTAAATAATAATACTAATAATATAGCACTACCAAACAAGACCGTGACTGAAACCCTAGAAACTCAAAAGTAAAAGTGAAAAAGAAGCAGTACTTTTAGGCGATCTCCATCAATGGCTTCAAGCAGTCGGGAGCGCTCTCCATCAATGCCCTTGCCCTCTCTTACTCGTCCCTCTCTCTCTCACCGATTTCCCATGGGTGCGAGTCACAGTGCTTCGGCAGTCACTGTGGGTCACTTGGTCATGGTGGGTCTGGGTCGTGGGTCAAAGTTTGGCGGTGGATCGTATTTGGTGTTTGTGATGGTGATTTGGTGATTTGGTGGCTGGGTTTTTGTTTTGTGATTTGTGATTTGGGGATTTGGTGGCTGGGTTTTTGTTTTGTGATTGGTGTTTTGTAGTGGTCGTGGCTAGTGTTTGGTTGATTTTGGGTTGGGGTTTACGGTGGTGGCAGGTGGGTGGGTGATGGTGGCTTATGGTGACTGGGTTTGCTGTGGGTTGGGTTGGCTAGTGGTGCTGTGGGTTTGTTTTTGTTTGTGATTTGGTGGTTGGGGGTTGGGTGGTGGTGGTAGTGGTGATGGCTGTGGTTGTGGGTGGTGGTGGCTGTGGCTGTGGGTAGTGGTAGAGACGACACAGTGAGGAGCTTTTCGAAGTGTCTGAGAGAGAGAGAGAGCGTGTGGGAGACTAGCTAACAACGGAAGGGCGCTAAAACTGAAAAGGGGAAAAAAAACAGTGGGAAAATTTTAGGTCTGGGGGGGGAATGTAAGGGGCTATTGCGGCGGGTCATGGACAGCCGCTATATCACCAACTTGGCGCCGCTATAACATGCCTATTACGGCGGGTCATTGGCCCGCCGAAGTAGTACGCCGCAATAAACTAGAACTATTGCGGCGGGCCTATTATCCCGCCGCAATAGATCCATGTTCAGCGGCAGGGCCAAAACGCGCCGCAATAGGCGACATATAGCGGCCGGTTTCGTACCCGCCGCAATAGGTCCGCCGCAATAGGTCGTTTTTTTTGTAGTGAATGTCGGCAAATCAAACTTAAATATTGATGGCTTTTCTCTTGGGAATCATGGCTTGGCAGGTAGGGGTGGGCTTATTATTAGGAATCATCAATCATCTTGGTGAGTGGGTTAAGGGTTTTGCCCTCTCCGTAGGTCATAGAGATGGGCTTTCTCTTTCTCCTCTTGATGATTCTTGGTTCCTTCAGAGCAGGATTCCTAATGCAGTGAAGCAAACCTATATATAAAAAGGCAAACAGCTGTGCAAATGTACCGGCAAGGAGTGGTGCTAAGTTATTGGTGATTTTGTTATATTTGAAAACCCTCTTTGTATTTTGTTAGTACTTAATCAAGATGCTGTGAGTTGTATAACCTTAAGGCGTTGTACCGACAATGCCAATATTGTGTGTCTCTTCTTTGCTTCCACGACAATTTTGTTTATCTTAAAATAATATATTACGATATTGATGAATTTTGGCAAATCAATTCAAGCTTATATACACACATTTGGAGGGGACTGAGAATCATGGTTTGTTGATATATTTATTCGTGAGAGTTTTTTGCAACAATTGGAAGTTCGTTCTTTATATTGCCTAGTTTTCTATTATCTTGATTTTCTTGAATATTTGGAGGGTGTTTGGTACATACACTTAAAAATTGAAAACATGTGTGGAAATACATGTAGGTGAAAAAGTATGTGAAAATACGTGTAATGTTGTTTAAAAACTGAAAACATGATTTTGATTGGGTGTACCAAACGAGGCCTTGAACTTCTAATTTTTAAAAGGACAAAACTTATATACAATACCTTAAATGCTGTTCTTTAAGTTCCCCTTTTAAAGTTCTACCATGTGGCTACTTAATTAAAAAATACACTTTTATTCCATAAGAAAAAAGCCACATGGCAGAATCTTAAGAGAAAAACTTAAAGAACGGCACCTAAGTACTGCACTTTTTTTTTTTTTTTTGAGGAATACCTAATTACTGTACCTGAGTTTTGCTTTTGTTAAAAATGTTATCTTGTTTTTATTTTTATTGGTCACTTTTTAAATAATACGTAATATCATATATGTATATGTTACAATTAAGAAGTTTACAAGTAGAGGAAGAATTATTCCTCAAATATATTGATAAGTTTGAGCTCGTTTTGATATCATGTGCATTTTGGCTTACCGTGTTAAGGTTGTGCTTATGTATGCACAATTTGAAGGGGTTGAACATCCTATTTTGTTGATTAATTGATGATCAATACTGATTGAGTGATAGTGCACTGTGTCATACGGCTGAACCAAGAGGCTTTTTTTTTTTTTTTTTTTTGATAATTCAGTAGTTATGATGGCAAACTTATTTAATTGTGTTTCAATTTTCTAATATTTAGGGGTTGACGTGTTTATGAGTTTATCACCAATTTTAAGAATTGTTTTTTAAAAAATGGATTAATAGTAGTTAATTTGGTTTTATAGTTTATCAACTAATTATCCATTATTGAAAATAAACTATTGATATAATTGATATTATCCATAGTAGATTGTTAGACTTATGCATGCATCAGCATTACAACATATTTGGTTCTCTTCAATTTCTCACGCAAAATCAAGAGAGGTTCACAGTAGCATGCTGGCTTCCCTTGTGCACGTCTTCCCATTAATTAATCAGATAGTTTACCTTTGATTAAACACTACTACCAAAATCCAAGTGATTTATTTATTAAAACTGCTATTGGGATGACCTCAGGAAAAAAAAAAAAAAATACTAGAGGTGTAGTATCGGTGGAAGCTTTTTTGGTTTAATCTCACACCATTCCTAGACATGTATTCATTGGATGAATGGTTTTGCAGAACAGATTTCCAACCAGGGACAGAATGCTCAAATGGGATTTAAACAAGAGATACAACCTGTCGTTTCTATCTATAGGAGTTGTAGTGATGAATGCAGAGATCACATATTTTTTTGAATGCCCCATGGCTAAGAGGATTTGGAGAATTAGCATATATATAGGTCTTTGCCATGTTGCAGATTCACTCCTTTAGTGAAATAGGTCTGTTGATAAATAGCATGGTGGAAAATTGTTTATAATCTATGGTTACATAGGATAGGAATGCCGTGATTCATGATGGAGAAGCTCCTCATAGTCATAGAAGAACATATCACTAATTTCATTAAAGCCCGGTGGAGACTGGAGAAAAAAAAAAAAAAAAAAACTGGTTAAAAAAAAGAGAGACTAGAGAAAAAAGTACAAGTAATGGATGGGTTGGATTCCTCTAGGATCCAAAGGATCTCAATTGAGAGGTGGTATTAGGTGTTTCGGATGCATGCATTCTCCCACCCACATGAGAGTCGGTCCTAGTGAGACTGACTCTCATGTGAGTGGGAGAATACATGCATCCAAAACACCTTGTATTTTCTCCTGAATTGGGGTTGTGTGGTGCTTAGGGGTTTAGCCATCAGTCTTTGGTGTAGGATTCTTTTCGTATATATTGTCTTGTCAAGTGAACTTTGAAGGGGGTATTATTTGTCGCATTTGATAATTTGACACGGAATTGGGAATCTTTTGTGCGGCAGATTGTGTTATAACTTGTTAGCTGGATTCACCTTCATTGCTTTGCAAGGTTGGGTATCAGACTATTTTAGCTTCACCAAAACACAAAAAAGCATGTTACAATAGTGGAGCTATAGCTAAAATTTTCTAGCTTCTTGCTATAGTGCATGGCTATTTATAGTTGTGCATTGTAGCAAGAAGTTAAAAAAAATAAAAAATTATTAAACTTCTCTCTCTTCTCTAGTTAAAATAATATTTTCTCTTTTTCTTTCTTTCTCTTTCTCTCTGACATCTCTCATCTCCTCTCTGCTTTGTCGGCCAGCTCGCCGGCGGTGGTACTCATAAAATCCATATAAAACCCACCAAATCAGACACCTAGCCAACAGAAAAACACCGGATCGGACCACCAGCAACGCTGATCCACCAAACCCACATCACAAAACACAACAAAACACAAAACACAAAACACAAAACACAAAACACAAACCCACATCACAAATCACAACCCACAAACCCGCATAGGCACAACCCACAACCCACAGGATCCTCGAAAGCTTCAACGATTTTGTCTCCGGTGCTAGTGAGGAAGGTTTTAGGATGGCGATGGGTGGGAAGGAGAGAGTGGAAATGAGATAGAGAGAAGTGGGAGTGGAGAGTGGAGAGGAGAGAAATGAGAAGTTTTTTTTAGAGTGGAGAGTGAGGTAGGGCGTGAGATAGAGAGAAAGAAAGTTTTTTTTTTTTTTTTGAGAAAGTGAAAGAAAGATATTAATAAAATAATGTAGTAGATATATTATTTTATTGTGATGTTTATATTATTTTATTGTGTTGAAAACTAAAATAGATCCACTGTTGCTAGATGTTTTGTAAAGTGAGTAGGTAAAATAGATAAAGTAACTTTTTGTGGTGCCAAATAACTAAATTTTTAGCTCTACTGCTGTGGATGCTCTTATGGGTCTGACTTCATATTCCATAAAATCAATAGCACAAATCTCAGCCTTCTATTTAATCTAATGGCTTATTCTTTTGACACCTCAGCAAATATGAAAAAGTCCCTTTCACCCTTAAAATTTTTCAAAGCCTGCCATTTCTTCTATGCTTATTTTGGGTCTGAGTTCGTATTCCATAAAATCAAAGAGCCATTTGGTAAAATTATTCTAGTAACGTTGTTTGTATTTTTAAGACATACGTGTGAGTGAAAAAGTGTATGAAAATACGTGTAATGTTGTTTAAAAACTGAAAAGTGTTGCTTAAATTACCATACCAAATAGCCCCCAAATTTCTCTCTCTCCTACGCAGCTACCTTCCATTGCAATTGCTTTCTGCCTCTCCCTCAACCAGTCGTCACCACTGCCAGCAAACCTAACTCAGACCCATCAATCAAAACAAAGAAAAAACTGCATCTTACCATCTGAAATTTCTTAACCCCCAAACACTCAAACTCGCACTCTCCCTCTTTCTTTGTCTCCAAGTGTGAAGCTATCTCAACTCTTAAAGAGTGAAGCTCTCTCTGAAGTGACACAGCCAATGGCCAGATCGGTGGTTCCGACGATACTTGGCCATTGTATCATTGGAAAATCCCCAAAATCTCATTTGGCACAGTCATCGCGGGTCCATCTTTGATTCTTAGGTTGCTTCCGACATCAAATGACGACTCAAAGAGGTGAGTTTTCTCTTTTGTATACATTAAATCAAAATAAAAATTATTTTTTAGGTAAGAGGAGAGTTGGGTCAGGGGCCAGGATGGTTGGGGTTTGATTTTAGTTCTACTAATGATATATATTTCACCATGGAATCATTATTTAGTTTTTGTTTTGAGGAATATTTTTGGGTGGTTTTTTTGCTGCAACTTGAATATTGCACATTTTCAAATGGATATGTGATATATGGTCTAGAAAAATTAAAGAAATGGACGGTCAGTGATACAGGGGATATAGCTAAAATCCCTATTTTACTTAGTTAGATGTTACATTGGTTGAATTCTATGCTTTTAGGTCCTGGATGTGTTTAAACTGTAGTGTTTTAGTCTCTGCATTTCAAGTTTGCAGTCATAATTTAGTGATAAAAATTTACTGTCATAAGGATAGAAAATTTTGATAATTGAATGTTTGTCCTTGAATAGGTATGATACGCTTAAATAGTTTTTAAAGAAATTTTAGCTTGAAACTGTCCTTTATCAATTGGGTCATCATCTCTCATGATCATATATTGGTTTGTTGTAATTCTTACATATTATAAGCACAATATTGGTACACAAATTTTCAGCTTTTATTTTCAATGAAAAACATTCATTCTTCTATATTTATAATAGTAGATATTTTGTACATTTGTTAATTATAGGAGTATTCTTTAATTCACTGCATAGTGTGGCAAGAGAATTCGCTCAAAACATGGATGTCAATGCATATTTGAATCCTAGAGTTGGTATGGAATTTGATACATCAAAAGATGCATGTGACTTTTGGGTAAAATATGGAAGGCAAATGGGCTTTGATGTTAGAAAACATTACATAAATAAAAGTCAGAAGGATGAAAAGGTAATATCAAGGGGATTTGTATGTGCAAAGCAAGGCATTCGAGGTACAGAAAAAGAATATATCATTCACACTCGTAACTGAGATGATACAAGGACTAATTGTCCTGTAAAATTATATGTTTCATTAGTGTGAGAAATTGGAAAGTATAAAGTGTCTGATTTTGTTAGAAAACATAATCACACCCTTCATCTATCAGAAATAGTTTATATGATGAGATATCAACGAAAAATTTCAGAAGTTAATGTGGGATTGATTGAGTTAGCATCCTCTTTTAGAATCAAGCCAAAAGCAGCACATGAGTTAATGAGTAAAGAGGTTGGTGGGAGAGCTAATCTTGGATTCACTAAGCTTGATCAAAAAAATTACCTTAGAACAAGATGACAAAAAAACTTGATATATGGTTACGCTGCAAGTTTATTAGGGTACTTTCAGGAACAATTGACTAAAAATCCATCCTTTCAATATGGAGTACAATTAGATAACATTGAGCAGATAACTAACATTGTTTGGGTTGATGCTAGAATGGTTATTGATTATGTTAATTTTGGTGATATGGTGACATTTGACACTACATATGGTACCGATAAAGAGTTAAGACCATTAGGGGTATTTACTGGTTTCAATCATCATAGAGGGTTAATGGTTTTTGGGGCTGCTATTTTATATGATGAAACAACGGAATCATTTAAGTGGCTTTTTGGAAGCTTTTTAGTTGCACATGCAGGTAAAAAACCTAAAACAATTTTTACAGATCAAGATCTTGCAATGACAAAGGTATTGAATGAGGTAATGCCTAACACTTACCATGAATTATGTACTTGGCACATAATGCAAAATGGGATAAAACATTTGGGGAATTTGATGAAAGATGGTTCTTCTCTTATTCAAGTTTTTAAAACTTGTATGTTTGATTTTAATGATGAAATTGAATTTGAAATAACATATGAGGACATGAAAAGCCCAAGGGAAAAAACAACAAGAATATTAATACACTCACCCACTGCAATTTTTTTACACTAATATATGAAAAGCCCATCCAACCACTATTCATTGGTTTCAAATCCAAACAAAATCTATAACCATAATTACATATTTACACTAAGGACACACACAAGCTCACCATCAAACAAAAATTCAATCACAACATATTCAGACATACCCAAAGCGTAGTAATGAGCTGTTATGGTTTTCAGTTGAGTTATGGAAGTAGTGCAAGTTATTAAAAAAAAAAAACATGTAACCGAAGTGACTACAAATTAAATCCAAAAGGACTAAGATTAAAGAACCAATTTCATTATAGAAATTATAAATAACAAACTCCATGGCTAATGATCTGCATCTATAGCAGTTTCTGGGGATGCCAAGACAATTGGAAATCTGAAAAAGTAAATTTTGTATAATTAAGAATTTGATCGTTTGTGATACCATTTAGTTTCTTCTATATCTAAGGAGTGACTTGATATGAATCATTCAACACAATAAAAGCATGCCTTTTTAATAACACATCTACAAGAAGTCTTTAAAGTCAATATTATGTAATTACCTCCAAATGGAAATATATGTTGTCAAAATTTTTCTATGAAAACCTTTCAGTGTATTAAACATTCATGTTTTGGTCAAATAGCTCATAAAGGTTTAAACTTTCATCATTAGGAACCTAATAATAAGCCCATTGAATACAAATTACAAGGATTTAAGCATTTTTAAATAATTGACAAAAACGCAAGCAATATAAGACTTGATTTCAATTCCTAAGCTAAAAACCAAAAACACAAAAAAACACAACAAAAAAAAAAAAGAGAGAGGAGAAAATAGAATTAAATTAAACACTAATCAATCAATCAACAAATTTGTGACACCATTATTTACTTTCCTTCCTTTCCTAGCAACCAAACAAAGTTTATTTAAAAAAATAATAATAAAAATATAGAGATAAAAGAAAACCTACGGGTAGTGGTCTCTCTCTAAAACAAGCCCAAGTCTCTTAACCAAATCGGTAAGGATGGCTCATCATAACCACCACCTCCGATGGTGGCTTCTTCTCTCCTTTGACCAAACACTCTTTCTCTGTCTCTCAATCTCATTTCCCTCTATAGATCAAACCTGAAAAAGCATCAACTTCTTTCTTACCCCATTCTCTCCAAACCCTAACCCTTACTTTCTCTTATTTGGGTCTGAAAAGCGTAAACTTCTCTCTACACTTGATTCTCTCCAAAGCCCAACCCTTACTCTCTTTCTCTGATCTGGGTCTAAAAAGGGGTACAACTCTTTGGGGGTTGGGATCTCAGATGATGGATTTTTTCTTTGTTTTTGCTAATGGGTCTAAGTTTGGTATGTTGGAAGCGATGACGACAGGGTTGAAGGAGAGGCAGAGACTAAGCGTGGAGGTTGAGAGAATGGTGTGTTAGTGATAGTGAGGGACAGAACCCAATTAAAGTGAGAGAGAGAGAGAGGAGACAGAGTTTTAGTAAAATTTAAATTTGAGAAGCTGAAATGAAAACAAAAGTAAGCACACATATTGCATTGCCAGCTTGGATTGGTGAAGTGTCAAAAGAATGAGCCATTAGATCAAATTAAAGGTTGATGTAGGGTTTGCTCTACTGTTATTAGTCAATATGTTATACCTTATGATGTAGGGTTTGCTCTACTGTCAGTTTGGCATTTGTTATTGTTTTCCTTTCTTGAATAAAATTTCTTTCTGGTTCCTAAAAATATTTTATTACCAAAAGTTTCAATTATTATAAATTTTTTAAATATTTTTTTAATAAATATTGTGTTTTAATATAATAAAAAATAGTAGCATAAACACTATATATAGGGCTTGCATTAATTGACTCATTATATCGTAAAATTAATGTGTTTTTATCGTATAACTCACTAATTATTAAGATACCTTTGATGATATTAGTAAATTATTTTCTTTTATAACATGAATATATATAATGTGCATTGGCATATTACTAGTAAAGATTTTTTTTCTTCTCTTTAATTTCTAAAACTCTACCTCTTTTTTTTTTGCAGCCTCTCTCTTTCTATGTATCTATCAATGGGTTTAACTAACTAGGGACTTATTTATTTGGGTAAATATTATTGCATATAGTGTGTGTAATGTGTTTTATAAATTGAAATCATGTCTTTAAATCACAATTTTATTTGCCAAAATACACTGTGTGTGCACACTTGTCACCTGTGTGAACTAAACACACCCGGTGTTTCAATTTTGTGTTTTAGTGTTATAGCCGAGCTCTAGGCTCTTAGAGCTGCTGTTATTGTTACTATATTAAACAGCTCAAATAACATTGCTAGATCTCTTTCTCTGATGAGTGCAGGCCATGCAGGATCTTTCTAGCAGGGTTGATGATATAGCTCAACAACTATGTAGGCGCACTGGCAAGAAGTGGTGCTAAGCTGTTGGATGATTTTTGTTATATTTGAACACCCTCCTTGTGTTTTGTTATTACTTGATCTGCAGGATGCTATGGGCTGTGTAACCTTAAGGTGTTGCAGTGACAATGCCAATACAGTGTAGTGTGTAGCTCTTTTTGGCTTTAATCTGTCTAGTATCTTGTTAACTAAAAAACGAAGAAGAAATGTTTCAAAAAAAAAAAAAAAAAAAAAAAAACGAAGAAGCAATGGGTGAAATTACTATTTCAATGACAATTTCAGTTTATCTGAAAATATTATATTATGATATTGGTCTATTTTTGCATATCAATTCAAGATTACCTATATAAACAATTTTGGAGGGGACTGAGCATCCTATTTTGTTGATATCTTTGTTCGCTAGAGTTTTGCATAGTTTTAAAACTCGAATCGTTCAAGGAACCAGAAAAAGAAGAGGTTTAATGCTTAAGAAGTTGGGCTGTGGTTTAACTGAAGTTAGATTGTGATGACATCATAATGAATTAATAATTAACTAAAATACAAATAAATTTAAAAAAAAAAAAAAAAGAGCAATCTTGGTTAAAATATATATATATATATATATATATATATATATATCTAAGCAAAATAAAATTATTCTCAAAAAAAATAATAAAGCATAAAAAAAACATTAATAGTTATAGTTAATTATTTAATTATAAAACTATGAATATATTTGAAGGATTATAATTATAATTATTTCAATATATTCCCCCTTTTGAGATAGATAATTAAAATAAATGATATAATAAAATATTATTAATATCGATTATAATAAAAATATATAGTAATGAAAGTTTAAATTATTTTTATGACATTCTTTTAAATATACTTCATATATATTAGTTTGCCACAAGGAGCATAAACAACCAGATATGGTTAGGATGTTAATTAAAATTTACATAACCAGAACCCACTTTCTAGACATGGTGCGATGCTTTATTTTTTATGAATTAAAAGTCAAGCTTTGACCGTGATTGAACCATGACCAGTTTTGTTGAACTGTTCGGTCTAACCATGGTTTGGGAGGTTCACTAATTATTTGAAAATTACAGTTCTATGTGCTTAGAAATTGGATTTCAATCCAATTTCTGGTTAACCCAATCGAACTGCTCGGTTTAGTTTGGGTTTCAAAACAATAGAGTTTTGTACAACAATTGGAAGTTTTTTTTTTAATAATAATTCTTTTATAGAGCTTAGTTTCCATATTTCTTGAATATTTGAGCTTAATTGTAAAAAAATAATAATAATAAGAAAAAAAAAAAAAAAACTTTGGTTGAACCGTGACTGGTTTTGTTGAACCATCCGATTAGGTTGAACTATAACCAGTTCTGTTGAACCGTTCGATCTAACCGCAGTTCAGGAGGTTCACTAATTATTTGAAAATTATAGTACTATGTGCTTAAAAACCGGATTTCAATCCAATTTTCCAGTTAACCCGGAATTAAAATTCAAGCTTTGACCGTGGTTGAACCATGACCAGTTTTGTTGAACCGTTCGGTCTAACCATGGTTTAGGAGGTTCACTAATTATTTGAAAATTGTAGTTCTATGTGCTTAGAAACTGGATTTCAATCCAATTTCCGGTTAACCCGATCGAATCGCTCGGTCTAGTATGGGTTTCAAAACAATAGAGTTTTGTACAACAATTGGAAGTTTTCTTTTAAATAATAATTCTTTTATAGAGCTTAGTTTCCTTATTTCTTGAATATTGGAGCTTAATTGTAAAAAAATAATAATAATAAATAAAAAAAACTTTGGTTGAACCGTGACTAGTTTTGTTGAATCATCGGATTAGGTTGAACTATAACTAGTTCTGTTGAACCGTTTGGTCTAACCGCAGTTCAGGAGGTTCACTAATTATTTGAAAATTACAGTACCATGTGCTTAAAAACCGGATTTCAATCCGATTTTTCGGTTAACCCGGTTGGATTGCCCAATCCGATTTGGGTTTCAAAACAATGGAGTTTTGTACAACAATTGGAAATTTTTTTTTAATAATAATTCTTTTATAGATAGTTTCCTTATTTCTTGAATGTTTAAGCTTAATTGTAAATAAATAAATAAATAAAAGTTTTTCTTTTTCTTTTTATTTGTTACATTTTATGCAAAACCTTATATGCATGTGTTACAATCATAGTTTTTAGATCGGACCATTCAAAGAATCGGTAAAATGAAAGATTCAAAGTTTTTAAAGTTGAACCGAGATTCAATCATGATCAAACCGTGACGATGTTATAGTTAATTTAGTAATTAATTAAATTAGAATAAAAGTATTAAATTTGTAAATATTAGTAAAATCGACTAAAATATCTAAAATAATGAACCAAACTTTCAAATAAATTTTCATGATATTATAAGGTTAACATAAAATAGTAGAATTCGATTTTGAGGATATGAAATTTTACACAAAACTTTATTTTGTTAAAATCAAGTTTCAAAATAAGAGCAATTTGTTATATACTTTAGAAAGAAGATTATTTTGCTAAGTAAGCCATTTTCCCCAACTTTCATGAACTAAATTGATTTTAAAAAAAACAAAGAAAATGTTATAAAAATTTAATTCTATCCTTACCCCCACTTATCTGGCACCAGCGGAGTGACTGGCGACTACTCCCTTCCCTGTCCGCAGAAGCGTCGTGTTGGCCGCCGCCTCTCATCGCCGCCGGGTTTTTGTTCTTTCGTGGAGCTTCTGTGTCGTTGCTAACTACCACAAGTTTGAACAAGTAACCCATCTCTCTCTCCTTTCGTTATGTTTTTTTCATTTGGGCTGTTTTCTCTCTCTGTTCATTGTTGTCAAGATTGTGAAACTTTCTGAGATTTTTTGATTTTAAAGTTATAGTGCTCGGTGAAATGGGTATCTTATTTTGTTGATGCTAGGCTTCAGCCACTTCTTGAATTGAAGTGGGGTAACAGTGAAAATACAGTATTTGTTGGTGACATGTGAATACAAGGTGGTATTTGTATTAACAGTTAGGTGTTCTTGAGTAACGATAGATAGCATAGGTAGTTGGTTAAAACTTAAAACTATATGATACTTGAAACCGAGAGTGTTTTCTGTGTTTTGTTGCATTTTTTCAGTGCTTATTGTTTGAGAATACAAAAGCTGTCTGCTGGTAATTGAAATAGAGGAAAATGGGGATTTATGCTTTAATAGCTTTAGAAACGAAACTACATGTTATGCGAGTAAAAATGTATAATAGCTACAACATCTTCCCTAATATTCCCTTTTTTGCTCTTCTTGCTTTTCCATTTTTGAGCTCATATAAGTTGTCCCACTAGAAGCTAAAGATTGCATTTTTAGTTTTAAGCCTGGTTCTTTCCTCATCCTTCTTCCTATCCAATTTCTTAGTTAGTCAATTATAAGAAATGGGTTTATCTAGAATTTGGTTTCCTTCAAGTTTCCATTAATTTTTTGCTCTCCCTGTGCTTGCTAAAACTCAGGAAAATTGAACATTTTTAATATTTACTTTTGTATTTGTATTTTTTTTCTACATTTTGTATTTCACGCTCAGGTGTCCTAAAGAGTAAAGACCATTTTCCTCTGTAAATATTGACATGTTGAGGAAGAATGTTTGTGCTGCCTTGGCTTGAGCAAGTAAAAGCTTTGGAGAAAGTTTGTTACTTTTATGCTATATGATTTTGTGGGTTGACCTCTTATTCAATGTTTAATATCTCTATTTTTTAAAAAACAATATTGTTATGTTGTTTGATTTTTTCCTAACCTTGTTATATATGCCAACCATGGATTCAGTTGTTCAATGCATAAGAAATGTTTGTCAAAATGTCTTACTGACATATGAATTGCTTCTTAAACTCTAACATCATGTTAAGGAAAATGGTAAGAGTTAGTTGTGGCAATTGTCCACCCATGCACATAGCACACATGAGGGCTTGGGGCCTATGCATACACTTGGAATGATTGGCATGCTTTAATTCTTGAAGTGACAAATTCAATAATATCTTATGCATTGTTATTTCCATTTGACAGTTCAAGAGACGTGGAAAATGGTGTCTTGGGCTACATCAAAATTTTTGTCAAATCAATTTATTCCAATTTCTGCTGTTGTTACTGCTGCAGCTGTTCCATGTTCTAGCTGCAGCACCAATTTCTTGAAAGTATGTAGTCCAAGAAGCGGAATGTATGGTTTATCTGTTGCTGAAAGCCACTCAAGAGTGAGGGCTTATGCGGTTAATTCAAACCAAGCTTCTTCAATGCAAATTCGACCAGGAACTTGGGAAGATCCTGATAATGGCAGTGGTAGTGAATATGATGAAGCTGATGAAGGAGAAGAAAATGACTGGGGTCATGAGAGTGACTGGGAGGAAGAAATAGATGCTTCAGCTACAACTAATGTTGATAAGTCCACAATAAATACGTATGAGGAGGATCTTGTGAAAGGTTCTTACTCTACTAGAACCTCTTGTTCCCTTTAGTACCATATTTTTCTTTGACATCATATTTATTTGTTTTCAAGGGAGGCGTTTTGAAGTATAAAGAAGCATGAAATCTACAGTCTTTTACAATCTTTTTCAAATAAAATTATAGGAAAAATATTAGCCTCTAATCATGAAAGTTTCAAGAACTATAGCTGAAAACCAAGTAGATGATCCATCCCTGTTGTAAAGTAGTATGTAGTATTGATTATTTTACTAAATGATTGCAAGTTTATAAAGTACTTAATGGCTAATTATCTCACTAGTTCTGCATAAATCCAAGGACCAAGAACTTTATACTCTCCATCTCAGGCACATAAAAAGTGATGGTTAATGATATTGGCTTCGTATGTGTTCCCGGAAGTCAGAACCATGTTATGAAAAGCATATTTAAGTGCATTTTTTTCTTTAGTTTTATATGGAGTGGGTGGGGAAGACAATTGATTGCCAATGATGATGAACAAAAATAGTATTCCCTGTTTTCCATTATTCTGGTCTTCTTTGTTCCATGCTGACTAAGAAGGGATGCTTGAGCTATTTAAAGAGCTAAAACTCCTCTCCGTGTACATAAGCACCTCAAGTTGTTCCTTAGTTTCAAACTTAACTGGCAAAGTTCCATTTAGCTTCTGTAGTTCAGGACAGGACCAAGCTCTACCAAAAAAATGAATTAAACTAATGCAAACTGTGTCATTTTAGTTGAATTTTGAGGTTGCATTGGGCCAAATTGACCCCATTGTTTGTTCTGCAATGCTGCCAGCATGCATCAAATAGGAATTATTATTTTATTTTGAAATTGCAAACCATGATGAATTGCTTTCTTTTGTATGGATTTTTCTATCGTGTTTTTGGTGCACTTTAGCCTTTTCCTTTGTTATCTATGTATGTTGTAATTGTGCACATCTATGTATGTTGTTGTAGAGGTTGAACAGCTTTTGGGACCAGAAGAAAGAGCAATTTTGCAACAGAATGTGAAACCTAACCTGGGAAAAATATCAACTGTAAGTATTAAAAACATAGAGCAGCTTCCCTTTTCTCCTTTCCATACATAGTTTTAGGAGAATGCTGCATCTCTTGCCAAGAACCATGTAACTCAGTGGTGTTGCCATAGGAAACACATTTATGGAACTACCTACTACTTGCTATACAAATTTATATTGAATAAGAAATTAAATTTGTGGTTTCTAGTTGACTGAGGATCTCTTTCCAATCTTTTGGATTCTTTTTTCCCAACTGCTCAGGCAAAATGGAGCTCACTTCATACTCTTGCACTATCAGGACAGATTCCTTTCATGGATAAGCTACTTGAGAATGGGCTTGATATTGATACTGTTGATAAGGTGAGTTGTGTTTGTATATTAGTTCCGCATTTATGTTCAAGTTAGTAACATCTTTTATCTGGGCTTGTAAACAGGACGGTCTCACTGCTCTTCATATGGCAATTATAGGAAAAAAGGAGGCTGTAATTAGTCATCTTCTAAGGAAAGGTGCAGACCCTCATGTCAAAGACCGGGTGAGGATAAAATTTACATTTTTATAAACATGTCCCAGTTTCCTCTGTACCTCCATATATGATATACCTGAGAACCATGGGTTTATATCTTTGTACTCATGTCAGGATGGAGCTACTCCACTTCATTATGCAGTTCATGTTGGTGCCATCCAAACTGTGAAGTTATTGATCAAATACAAGGTTGATGTCAATGTAGCAGATAATGTGAGTATAGTTTTTAAATTTTCATACGGCCAATATCCTGTCAATTATATTCTTTATGAGTTCTTCTTTCAGGAAGGGTGGACTCCATTGCATGTTGCCATCCAAAGCAGAAATAGATTTATAGCAAAAGTCTTGTTAGTCAATGGCGCAGATAAAAACAGAAGAACTAAGGTAACTTTCTAGAGCCATGCATATCCCAGCAAATTGTAAAAATGTCAGTTCTGGTCCTTCTGGCTCAATTTTTATTGTTGATTGATATGAGACAACCTGGCCAAATATATGCTAGTGAATTTGTGACTAACTTCATTTTCCTATTATCAAAAGAAGGAATAATTGGTTAGCATTGTGAGACTTGTGACTATATGTGCTAGGTAGTCGAAGCTAATCTGTTGATTGAGCTTTGCCCCAGGTGTCAACTGCGTGATATCTTTTTGGCATCTTATATGTATAGAATTGTTAGAAGCATACTTACCCCAAAAAAAAAAAAAAAAAAAAGAATTGTTAGAAGTATGAGCTGACCTTTTGCTTCTGCTTCGTATTATTTTCTATTGCATTGTCATGTTTGGTTAATTTATGTTCATCGATTTTTTTCCTTAGAGACCTTTGGTGAAGTATTGGAATTATTAGCAAAAATTTTCTCCTGTTTGCCTTCAGTGAAGGTGTATTTAACATTGATGGGTTTACTGCTTTTAGGATGGAAGAACACCCATGGATCTGAATTTTTGTTACGGAAAAGACTTCAAGTCATTTGACCTTGCCAAGTTACTGAAGATAATGCCAGCTAACAGAGATTTTTGATGGAGATGGTAATGCCATAATGTTGAGATAGAATCTTCAGCTGTGAGAATGTTTATGGTATTTGGTGCTAAAACCTTGTCAACATTCTTGCATTGTGATGTGGTGTGAGCCCATCTTGGATCTTGAAGTTGCCATACGGGCTAATTCATCTCGATTTCCTCTTATATCATGGTGTTGAACCATATAGGATCATGTCTTCTTCACTAATAAATGTGGATGGTGTCTTTCCATAACTGATTGCATATGTTGTTCATCTCGTTTGTATCTAGAAGTACATTAGTGAAATACAGACCTTATGAAGAGTTGGGGACACAGATTTGTTTGACAGATATGCAACTAAGGGAAGCAAGCTTGGGCAGGTTATTAGATATTAGTGCAGCTAGTGATTTCTTATTGTCAATCTGTTTTATATGTATGGGCTATGGAGGACAGGGCCATTGGACAGGGACAGATGGTGTCTTTTCATCAATGTGATGCCTTGATCAAGTAATGCTTATAGTTAGGAGTAATTCCATTTGTAGATTACATGTTACAAGCAAAATTCAGAAACTCCATTTGTAGATCTAATTAAAAGTTACAAGCAAAATTCAAAATCGGGTTAATTTCAATATTAATATTATTATTATTACTACTATTGTGATGAGAAATGGGTTGGTTTCCTTATTCTATTCCTTTTACATTGCAATTGGATTTTCGGAATCTATTTCCTACGTTCTTCTCCCTTTTTTTTTTTTTTTGGTAATTATTACCTTTTTGGTTTTTGTTTTGCTCAACATTATTTTAACGCTAGATACCCACTAAAACAAAATATTGGCGATTACAAATTTAGTCTTCTGCAATGTTGTGCCAAGTGAATATGGAGTCTAATTTTGCTCCATATCATCCATCTCATTTTAATTTTTGTGCCAAGTGAATTATTGAGTGTAAAAATTGAGAGTCCAAATTCAATTAGATTTTAAATTGGATTTCAATTAGAATCCAATTTTGCGTTATACGTTATATCTAGTTTTTAATTTTTCTAACAAATGAATTATTGAATGTAAAAATCAAAAAGTCTAAATCTAATTAAATTTTAGGGCAAATTACACTGTACCACCCTAAACTATACTAGTATGTCCTAGATTACACTTTGCATTGTAAACTATTCTATTCAAATGCACATTTACATCCAAAACTATAACTCTTATTACACTTCACACCCCGACATTAGTTTTACTTGTGACTTGTGTGTGTATTGCTTAAGTGACACAAACTTAAATGACCTAAAACTCCATCTTCCCAATCAATTAAAAACAAAACTTCCTTTTTTATTCATCTCTCTCATGGGTATCAGCCGCTCTCCCCAAATCAAAACTATGTAACCCTAAATTCCCAAATCCAAATCATTTTCAACACCATCACTGCTTCACCACCACGACACAACGGCTGTCCCTAAAACTAGCAATGCTTAGTGCAGTTGCCTTGCCCATCCTTAACAATAATAAAAGGTCATGTAGGGTCCATACTGGTCATAATTGGTACAATTCTTACAACTCTTGTCCTCCTGGTCCCTAATGGTATCAAGACTCGTTCCCATATGTAGACGCGAAACATAGTCTGCAAATTAGAGGCATAAGAGCACTCACAGCAGAGGAAGGATAATGCTATATTGCTAAAATTTAGCTCCACAAACACAAAAATCACGCTGTAGCAGTGGAGGCAAAAGCTAAAATTTTAGATGATTTGCTACAGTGCACATCTATATATAGATGTGCACTGTAGCTGAGAGCAAAAAAAAAAAAAAAAAATTATTTGGCTGGTTGATTAAAATAATACACCTTCCCTTTTTTTCTTTTTTTTTCATTCTTTCATGCCTCTCTCTCTCTCTCTCTCTCTCTCTCTCTCATTCACTCCCATCTCTCAAGCTCACTCTCTCAACTCCAGTCACCGATCCACGAAGCTCAACTCAAGCTCACTCTCTTAACTCCGATCACCGACCCATGAAGCTCACTGCCGATCGGAGTGCCTAACTGGGAAACTCATGGAGCTCGCTGCTAATCGGAGTGCTTGCTTGTGGATATTGGTTCTTTCATGCTGCCAATGGTTGTATCACGCTACCAATCGGAGATTTGGGTTTTTTTTTTTTTTTTTTTTTTTTTTTTTTTTTTTTTTTTTTTTGCTGTGGACTACTGGTGGTGGTGACTCTCATCTCTCAAGCTCACTTTCTCAACTCCGGTCTCACTCTCTTAACTCCGATCACCGACCCACGAAGCTTGCCGCTGATTGGAGTGCTTGATTGTGAAACCCATGGAGCTCGTTGTTGATCGGAGTGCTTGCTTGTGGATATTGGTTCTTTCACACCGCCAATGGTTGTATCACGCTGCCGATTAGAGATTTGGGTTTTTTTTTTTTTTTTTTGCTGTTGTGGACTGGTGGTGGTGGTGGTGTTGATGGTAGTTGTGGCTGTGGTTGTGAGGAAAAAGATTGGAGATTTTGGTTTTTTTTTTTTTTTCTTTTTTGCTATGTACTGGTGGTGGTGTTGATGGTGGTTGTGGTTGTGGGTGTGGTTATGGCTGTGGTTATGTTTGTATCTGATGGTGGGATATATTATTTTATTGGAGTGATTATATTATTTTATTGAGATGTTTATATTATTTTATTGTGTTAAAAGCTAAAATAGATCCACTGCTGTAACATGTGTGTAGGTAAAATAGATAAAGTGACTTTTTGTGTAGCTAAATAGCTAAAATTTTACATCCACTGCTGTGGATGCTCTAAAGACCATGAGGTGAAGAAGCATTTGAGAGAGAAATAGCATTTGACTAAGTGACAATTCCAATCCATAGCACGTGGACCCCTATCATAACTTGCTATAATTGCTTGAACCCATTGCAGCTACATGCAAATTTTGTTTTCTTTAAAAGGAGATTTCATTGGCTTAGTGCGATGTTTGTTCAGAGTTGGAAAATAAAGGAATTTTTGTTTTTAATTGATTGGGAAAAGGGGAAAAGAGGGGGGAGGGGGGTGTTTGGTATTTTAAGTTTGTAAGAGCATTTGTATCAAAGAGTATATAAATGCTATAACCCAATTTTAGCCTCTAAAGTACCAAAAAGTAAGCTACAACAAACATGTCATTCTTAAAAAAAATAGCCGCTTTCATCTTTGAAAGCTCACTGTAG
Organism: Quercus parvula; assembly: GCA_030820535.1. NCBI lineage: Eukaryota > Viridiplantae > Streptophyta > Magnoliopsida > Fagales > Fagaceae > Quercus > Quercus parvula. Next base: position 23,950,596 of record JAUAME010000001.1, read on the forward strand.
TTCTAATCTTAAAAAATATTATTATTTTAATGCCTGTTGTGGAGGAGGTGGCTTGTGTGGTTGTTTTTTTATTTTATTTTAATAAGTAGTTTATATTATTTTAAACAAAATGGTAAAAAAGAAGAAGTTTTGATGTTGGATGTATTTTAGAGTAGGATGGTATAATAGATAAAGTAACTTTTTGAGATGTTAAATGCTAAAATTTTTAGAATTATTGATGTGAATGTTCTAACAAGAATCATAGTTTATGGTATAAAGTGTAATCCGGGGTATAGTTTAGGTGTTAGGGAGATAAGCACATTGGAGAGCTTTCTTAAATAATCTAATCTAATTACAATATATAAAAGCAGAAGCTTTTAACCAGGTGTTGACACGTTAGTAAAAATGCCCCCTTCAAAAACTGACACGTATAAGATAATGCTTTAAAAAAATCGTACGGTGCGTCTGAAAGACTCTCTTTCAGACGCCAACCTGCTTACCCAAAAACAAAAAAACAAAACACAAACCTTTATAAAAAAGACCAAGCCGCTTATCCACAAACAAAAAAAGAAAAAAGAAAAAGGCAAACCCTAAAACCCAAACCGTATTTCCCGATCAAGACTCTGCTTAACATTTTCTCTCTCCAAAAAAAACCCTTGGCGATACTGCGATACCGAGAAAGGGAAGAAGAAAAAAAAACATAGCCACACAAAGAAGGGGAAGGAGAAGAAAAAACGCATGCGATACAGAGGAGACAGAGAGAACTACCACCGGTCACGATGAAAGGTGCAAAAGGTATTGAGATACGGAGATAGAGAGAGACAGAGTTCGTACGGCGCCAAGAGAGATACGATGTACACGGAGATAGAAATTGAGAGAGGCGATGAGGCTTGCGGCGCAGAGAAAGAGGCAGAATCAGACCATCGAAACCACAAGCACATAGAAAGAAAAATCTATGGCCCATCAACACCGGTAAATTTTTTTTAGATTTGGGTATGAAACGTTACTTTTAATTGAGTTTTCCTGTTGGATAGGTTTAGATTTGATCTGTTTTTGTTTTGGGTTTTAAAACACAGAATGATTAAGATTTGAGAGGGATACAGAGATAGTGTTCATGATTGTCGCTGCCACCGGCGTCAATCGGGCATCCGACCACCGTCAGTAACCTCGCCATAGAAGAAAAATCTATGAACCATCAACACCATCAGATAATCGGAACTGGCACCGACACATTCTTTCCCCCTTTTTAGATTTAGGTATGAAATTTTTTTTTGTTTTTTGTTTTTTGTTTTTTATTTATTATTTTTTTTTTGTTTTTGTTTTTTTTTTCCTTTCTCTTTGTATAACTTACAGAAATTACCCCAAAAAAAAAATTTTGATTTTAGTTTTGGCTTTTCACCGTAAAGAAACAAAATTAAAAACAGTTTCCTGTAACTAATCTTAACGAAATCCTTGGGATCAGATGAGTGTAGGATTGACTGTTGCGCTGATATTTTTTTTCTCTTTTTCAATCTTATGAGGTAATAACTTTAAAAAAAAAAAAAAAAAAAACATAAAACAGTGAGAAATGCTTCTGTCAGTGATGATGGAATTTATATAGCAACTGATATCTATTGGTAAGCTATCTTGGTAAGTGAAAAAGATATTACAATACATAATCTTCTGTCATATAATTTACAGAAACTGCGATTGCAAACTACAAGATGAGAAAGCGTGGTTTGTTTGGCTGATACTAGAAAATAACATAGCAAAAGGCCATAATGTTTCTATGATTGAACACAATATGATATTTCAGTTTTGGTCTTTTTTTCCTTTTCTTTTTTTTCTTTTTTTTTATATTGTAAGAGCCTATTGCATTATCAATAGAGAATTTTTTGTTTTAAGTCTAACTTTTAGTTACTTCTTGAAGTATATTTTTGTAATGCTTGGTTTTTATTTATGCAGTAAGTTTTGGATGTTCTAAAAGGTGTTTTTTAAATAAAATAGTCTTGAAGATGTTAGCACTATTTGAAGAGTCAATTGCACTATAAATAGGATCAACAGAGGTATCCGGTTTGTGCTGAAAATTTAGAACAGGGTATTGTTGAGAGGAGTTCATCTAATGAGGAGAAAGAATAATCTATTTAGGTAGTATTTCTGCACTAACAAATGCACTTAAGAAATGAGAACCATGAGAATGAAAAAGAAAACTTGATACTTCACAACAATTTTGGTTTAGGATATCAAATTTTAAGGCCTATTGTTATTGGCATCATAATGCACGAAACAGCTTACTAAGTTCTATATTCCTTGAATACTTGGTACTATTTAGTTAGGAAAGATGATTGTTAAATAGTACTAATGTTATAGGTTATAGCATCTTTCATAAATTACGCTCTTCTCTCTAGCCCTCTCTCTAAAGCCCCAAAGCAACCTTTTCTCATTCTACAACCCTTCCTTCTTACCTCTCGCCTTTTTCTGAATCTAGCAATGATTAAGAAGCATGAAGTTTGAATCTGAAATGTTTAAATTGGGGTTGTTGACAATGCTGCCGTTGAAGGTGAGAGTGGCCTACATGATCACTTACTAGCCTGTCCATTACTCCGACCTAGAAGACTGAGTCTTCCTTCACAATGGTTTAAAGGATGCTCAATAGGTTTATAACTCCAAAGATTAAAAAAAAAAAAAAAAAAAAAAAAAAAAAAAAATCCCTTTTTTTGTTTGGTGGGTTTCGTTGAAATTTGCTATATGAATGAAATTTCCTATTTCTGAACGTGGGATATGAAAGTTTTTACATATTTTGTAGTATTACATAAAGCCTAATTCGTGGATTGCACATTTTCATAGTGTTGTTTCTTTTACATTTACACAAACTGTTTGATAAAATTCTTATGTGATGTTTTGTTGGCCTTTTCTAAAAATGGCATTTTCCATACAATATAAGAAATGTTGCCAACTAACGTTTTTATTTGGATTCTGTTTCTCCAAATTAAAATGAATTACTGGCTTCTATGGATTGCATCTATTCTTTGAACTTGATTTTAGGTTTCTTTTGATTCTATTCTTTTAGAAAATGTGTACATTTTCCAAAAATACTTGCAAGACTTCTCTTTACAGCAACATTGGCTAGCAAAGTGCCAAGCAAGTCCAACGGTCCACTATTAGCCCTAAAATCAAAGTCCAAATTTGTTTCATTTATTTTTTTATTATTTTTTTAATGTTGGGTCTCAAACTGTGTTTCTCATTGCTCAATCAAAATGTAGAATTTCAGTTTAAGGGTCATCAAGGCTATTGGCCAATATTCTATACCCATAGGCCTATCTGTTGGGAGCTTAATTGCTAGATGAGATGAAACGGTAAGTGTTTTTTCTTGAATCATCTTTTTGGGTTGCTTTAAATCATCTTTTTCTTGATGAAATCCCTTTTAAATTTAATGTGAGATCTTTTCATTCAAATTTTTTTCTCTCATGTTGTGATAAATATAAGTAGCTATACTATGGTTGTAATAAATTTAATTTATTATGGAAAGTATTAATTTGGTTATAATAGAAAATTTCCTGATAATATTTATTTAAATCTAAAATTACATGTTCTTTTTGTGTTGCATGATATATGTTCGATGAAATTCCTTATAAATTTATATATGATCATAAATCTGAGTAGTTATACTTATACTATGGCTGTTTAAAATCAATTTATATGGAAATGAATAATTTGGTTATAAATATGGAGAGCATGATTCTTCTTTTACATATGACATAATTAATTTTCCTGTGATTGTAGACAACTTAACTACTTTTATGCCTGTGATTGTAGACAACTTAACTACTTTTATGACTCCGTGAACTGACTAATATGTCATTTACTTTGATATACAACAAATTTTGTGCATATTGTTAATAGGTTTAATTTTCTTTCTTGCTTGCTTTGTAATTCCCACGTATGGTTTTAAATTTTTTTTTCCTTGCTTGCTTTGTCTAATTTTGCTTTTTGTTGACTTCTTCAAATAGTAGTATTACCAACAAAATAAAGAAAAAAAAAGAGAGGGAGAATCGAGGTCGTGGGTCATAATAGGTATGCTTTTTTTATTTATTTATATTTTTAAATGTATTGTTGTGATTTTATGAGGTTGTTCTGCCCCTTTGTAAACAATTAGCCATTTTCTCTAACCTCTAAATTTAGAATGATGTCCTGAGATTATATAATGGTTGTTGGAGCATTAAAGCGAACTGCAATGGCTGATGTTACAACTTGAGTCATACAAATCACTCAATTTAAGCCTTTTGAAGATAAATAAGTTTGTGTTGGTAGTCTTACAAAAAACTCTGCCATTTCCTACCCAAACATTGACCCAGCTGTATGTAATTGATGGTCTCCACGTTAGAAAGATTCCACTAATGGTAATGATAATGGTAACTACATTTTAGTAATATGCTCACAAATTGTTTGATAAAATTCTGCTGTTGTTTTTTATTCTAAAATTTATTTTTATTGTTTATAATTTATGTTTAATGATGTGGAAAGAAGCACCAAGTTCCTATTTTGATGTTGTTACTTATATATAACATCCATAGTCTATTGAATAATTTATGTGGTTAGAGAAACCGATTGAAGTGGATAAGAATGTATGATTTTCCTATCAATCTTGATGGGGCACATTATAGAGTATCTCTATTGTTGTTGTTGTTTCTCAATTGTGGTGTTCATGGCATTTAATCTAATCCAAAAGCAATATACATTATGTTCATGGCATTTAAGTTTTTTCCCCTTAAACCATCAAGGTGCTTGAAGAATTACTTTGGCTTTGGAATATTTTTTCCTATTATTAAAGCAAAGTTACACTTAGAATTATATATGATGATCATTGTACATTTTTTTGGCAAACCAATCATTAATGTAGCTTCAAGCAAATTAAATATACATGATTATTATTGAATCATAAAAAAAAAATAATAATAAAAATAAAACTTATTGGAGGTCTTTTGTGGAATACCTAGCCGATATAGTCATCTGTTTTTACTTACAAAATACTTATGGAAAAAAAATAATAATAACAAGAGATATGGTTTTGTAGAGCCTAAGTAGTAACAGCCAAGACATACCCTATACTTTATGCAAGATTAGTTAATTGCAACAAATTAGGCAAACTTATTAGAAAGCATAGTAAAAACAAAAGAGAATCCTGACAATATATTTTGTTATTGTAAACTGATGGAAAAACCTAATAGAATTTATAGTTCTGTTATGTTTAGTCCAAAACAAAAACTAATTGAATCCATATACTTTCAAAAAAATGACAAAAATATGCAAAACAAAACCAATACAAACCCAAATATGTCAATTAACCAAATCTAAACTAAAATATCAGATAAATACAAGGTAAGATAGGCCATCCTAACTGGTCAGTTTGATCTACGAACTCTTCTTACAAAACAACCAAGTGTTTTATATGGCAAAGAGCGTTGTACAGCTGTAACTAAAAACTAATTGAGACATACCCCAAACTTTAGCCTAGATTAGTTAATTGCAAAATGATCAAATGTATGGGAAAGAGTCTTCCCTAGAAGATTGTAGAGAGCCTTTCAAACTCTATGTGCCGCTTGGTAAAACTTGGGAATTTCTTAAAGCCAAAAAAACTATGGTATTGAATTGTTTTAGTTAGTGTAGAAATTGACCAAAAACCAAAAGCACTTTCACTTTATTTATGAATTAATCTATGATCCTCTTCAAACAAACCTTGCATATGACCTAAGATGGTTTTCAGATTTCAGCCTTCCCCAAAGATTAAGTTTTCTTGATTTTGAGGGATTTCAGTTTGGTGATGACTCTGTAAATGAGAGTTTCAATTTCAAATAGTGTTTTTATATATGGATTACTTTATGTTGTTAAATTTGAGTTTGGTTTGATTCAAAATTTGTAATGGTTCATTTATATAAACCTGCCATGTTTTCTGAATTTTAGATAATTATTATTAATTACATGGCACACAATCACGTCTTATAGGATCTCAGATACCAACGCCTCATTTATATTGGCTCTTATTAGGAATTTTGTATTTATAATGACATATTTTCCCCCATATGTTAATGCAGATCACTCATCCCTGACTTATAAGACTTTTGGCTACTATTCGATAACAGCTACTAAATTAAATTGAAGGGTTAGGAAAGCCTAACTTTCCCTTTGTAGCTATTATTTACTTTGTAACTCTTTGTAGAAAATGAGTACAAGCTACATTTAATGCTTACCATAAAAATACTTTCTTTTTTTTTTTAATTTCGATTTAGAGATTTTTATTAGACGGGTTTAAAGGAAAAAGAAATGATAAGCTATCTAACATTGATTCATGTGATTTAGATTTTAGATGGCAGAACTAATTTCACATTTGTATGTGTTATTCGTTTGGAATCAATTTAACATATATTTTTTGAAACTTTTGATATGTCCAGGTATTCAAAAAGATCATCAATGGCTTGGATGCTCACAACATTAGACCCATAAGACTTTTAAGAGACAAAGCATGAAGTCTATAAACAAGGGGTTAAACTATTTGAATTTTGGTTTATTTTAGGATTATAAATGTTATTTTGAACTATGAATCTAAATTTGTATGATGTTATGAAGAAAGGTATTTGTTTTTCCACTACTGTAAGTTAAATTTTTTCCCCTTATTTAAAGTGTGTTAGTATATGTTACTATAATGAAGTATGATTTGATTTACTTTTGATGATGCTAAATAAGAAAGAAAAATACTTTTTGAGATGCTATAAAAATACAACAAAAAAATTATAAATAAAAATCCCGTGCATTTGCACGGGTTAAAAGCTAGTACAATATATAAAAGCAGAAGCTTTTAACCAGGTGTTGACACGTTAGCAAAAATGCCCCCTTCAAAAACTGACACGTAGAGGGCCATTCTTTTAAAAATTCGCACGGCGCGTCTGTTCAACCAAAAAATAAAAAAACAATACGCTGACATATATAAAGAAGATCAAGCCCCTTCAAAAACTGACACGTAGAGGGCCATTCTTTTAAAAATTCGCACGGCGCGTCTGTTCAACCAAAAAATAAAAAAACAATACGCTGACATATATAAAGAAGATCAAGCCGCTTACCCACAAAAAAACAGAAAAAAAAAGAAAAAAAAAAGAAGACAAACCCTAAAACCCAAACTGTAGTTCCCGATCAAGATTCATACTCATTCTAACCTGCGATTCTTTGCTACAACTCCATATACACACAAATCAGACTTGCGTGTTCCAACCCATCAAACAGACTAACAAAAAAAAGCCTCTACAACAGTAAGAAATCCTGTACGTTTGCTGTGTTTTCCACAGTCTAAAACAAAACACGGTTAAATTGAGAGAGAGAGAGAGAGAGAGAGAGCCTGAGAAACAGAGTGAATATGAGAAACAGAGAGACATGGTTTGAAAATTCAGGCGGTGGCTTCATTCACTCAAGCGCACATCTGAGAGATGGAGATAAAGAGAGAGACAGTCCATAAGGCGCACAGGAGTAGAGATGGAGGAAGAGAAAACGAAGTTCCCTTAGCACGTTACCATCAGATCGTCGGAACTACCATCGGTAAAGTTTTTTTTTTTTTTCCTTTCTTTCTTAGATCTGGGTATGATATTGGTTGGATTGAATTTATTTAGGTATTTGGATTACACTAGATTTTTTTTTTTTTTTTTTTTTTAGATTACAGAAATCACTAAAAAAATATTGGTTTTCGTTTAGGTACTTCTGTTTCTAATCTTAAACAAATCGTTGGGATTAAGTGAGTATAAGATTGAATGTTGCATTGATATTTAATTTAGGGTTTTTTGCCGTATACCCATAATCAGTAAAGTTTTTGTTTTTATTTTTGCTTTTTTCCTTTTCTTTTTCAAATTTGGGGATTGAATATTATTTAGGTTTGGGGTTTTCATTGTAAAGAAACGGGATTTTTTTTTTAGATTACAGGAATCACTGAAAAATATTGGTTTTAGTTCGGGTACTTCTATTTCTAATCTTAAACAAATCGTTGGGATTAAATGAGTATAGGATTGAATGTTGCATTGATATTTATTTTAGGTTTTTTTGCCGTATACCCATAATCAGTAAAGTTTTTGTTTTAGTTTTTGTTTTTTCCTTTTCCTTTTCAAATTTGGGGATTGAATATGACTTTGGTTTGAATTTTTTGGTTGGATTGCTTTAGATTTAGTTATTTGAGTTAAAAACTTAAAATGCAATCGAAACTTGAAAGGCTTGAGATATAGAGATATGAGAGACAGAGTTCATAGGGCACCAAGAGATAAATATGTACAGCTGACCATAACCATCAATTTTTCCTCTACCATCCATTCCCTCACCAGACTTAGACCACCGAACCACAATCACAAAGGGAAACAGTTCATAAGGGGCACGTCAGAATGAGAGAGACTCAAAGTTCTAAGGAAAAAAAATCAGTTCTAATTCTTATTTTTCAGATTTGTATATTTCTTTTTTTTTTTTTTTTTGGTTAATGCTATTGTTTTCTTCTTCCTTCCCTCTTATTTTCTGAATTCTATTTGGTTTTTCTTTTCTTTCTTCTTACTTTTTTTTTTTTTTTTTGGTCTGCAACCATTCTATGGTAGTTTTTGTTGAAAGGTAGAACCGCCGTTGCTGTTAAAAACTGTTTCAGTATCAAACAGGAAAATTTTGGGGCTTTTAGAATAATGACTTAGAGATTTGAGACTTTAAAGTAGTATATATAAAAGCAGAAGCCTCAAGGAGGTGTTGCCACGTTAGGAAAAAAGACCACTTAAAATGCTGCCACGTATATGACTTTAAGTTAAAAGGGCCGCACGTTGCATCGTTTACCATTTATTCTTTAAAATACTGTACGGTGCACCGTTTGGAGAGGCACACTTTCATCAAACGTGTATCTATAAAAACAAAAACCCACTTATCAAAAAAAGAAAAAAAACACAAACCCAAAATCCCAAACGCCATATTCCCAATCGCTCACTCTAACTTCCATTTCTCCTCTTTCAGATTCTTTCTCTTTCGCTTCCTTTTGAAATTTCTTAACACCTATGCTTGCGATACAGAGATAGAGGAGGAAAAAAAATTTGCGATACAGAGATGAGGAGACAGTTCGTGCGGTCGGTCATCACCAGCATTTTCCCGCCACCATCTGTTCCCTTGCCAGAATTATACCACTGGAACCAACACCGATAACCTAAAGTTGCACGCAGGAATTGAGATACAGATATAGAGAGAACTACCACCAGTAAGTTTTTCTTTTTTCATTCTTTCTTAGATCTGGGTATGGGTATGAAATATGAATTATTTTTGAGAAATTTGGTTGGATTGATTTTTACTTAGGCATTTGGGTTAAATTAGGTTTTGATTTGATTTTTTGAAATTTAGGGTTATAAATGATTTAGGTTTGGAGAGGGCAAAGACAGAGAAATAAGAGAGAACGTGAGTTCGTTATTCGGGAAGAGCGTTGGTAACAAGAGAAATCTGACATCTTCCGGTCAGACCGCCGGAAACCTTTATCGGTAATTTTTTTTAAAAAATATTGCTTTAAACATTTGAGTTGATTTAGTGTTAGGTTTGGGTATTTAATTGAATTGATTTTGATTCAAGATCTGTCTTCCTTTTTTACCTTCCCCCCCCCCCCCTAAACTACACTCTTAAATTCCATTTAGAAGATAGAAAACAGACATCTCCTTCCATTAGAGAGCGAGATAGATTGAAGATATTTGATTTTTTTTAATTTGATTTTGATTGTCAATTTGTCATATATTTACTGCTACAATTATTGTTTCTTCATGTCTTATTGTTAATATTACTGCTGCTGAATTCTTTTGTGGCTATCTTAGTTATGTTCAAGATATTGGCTACTTGGCTCTTTTAAGCTATGTTTTGATTCAAGATCTGTCTCCCTATCTTAGTTATGTTCAAGATGTTGGCTACTTGATTCAAGATCTGTATATGCAACAGCAAGCCTCTGTGCACCTTGATTAATTGGGTGTGTGTATGTCCTATTATGATGTGAGGTAAAGTAAAGGGTCTTCCTTAACTTGGTTCCTTAATATATTCAGGCATGGTCATCTCTACACCTCAAACGTAAGATGAAACCATGGTTTGTCCTATGAAAAGTAGTCTTGCAAGGATTCAAGAGAGCATTTACGTGCTTCTCTATGAAAAGTAAATGACGGAGGACATAAGTCTTATTGTAGTGTTATATTTTATATTTACTTCAAATATTTATTTGTTTGCCTTTTGTTTCAATGCGTAAATCAAATCATAGTTATTTAGAGGTTATCAATCTGGTGGTTGTTATTGTAGTGTTTCGTAGTGTTGAAGATAGGGAAGAGAGAGCTTGAGGCATTGGAGGAGATGTTCTTCATGGTTGAGCTCCATATAGAATTTTCTAATATTCTTTCAATATCAGATTTTTATTACTGCAAGGAGCAGTTTCGAGTGTATGATTTTTTGAAATTGTGTTCTAGCCCATGCGTGACAGGAAATTTGATGGGTTTAATCTTTGATCTCAGAATATAAATAAGAAACATTTAATATTTTTCTTTGTTTGGTTTGTTGGTGTTGAGATGTAAACATTTAAGATTTTTTGTTTGGTTGAGGAGAGTCACTTTGTCAAGAGTGTAGTAAATATGTGGTTCTATACTTCAGCTCTGTTTTCATTTGCTTTTAATACATACTTAGAATGGTTTGAATTTCTTTCTTAGATCTCTTCCTCTTTTCCTTGGATCTCTTTCTTTGTAATTTACATTTTTTATGTTTTTGTTGTCCTATTTTTTTGTTCTTCTGAAATGTTGATGCTTTTTGCATCTTGCAGTTTTCTTGAATATAATTTTTCTTACCTATCAAAAAAAAGAATAGTTTGAATTTGTAGGCTTTCTTTTATTTTGGATTTAGGATTGAGGTTGGAAAGTGTATTTAATTGAGTTACTACCGAAGATGGCTATATTATCCAATTGCAGAAACCTAACAAAAATTGATGTTATTTGTAAATTACAATTAAATACCTAAATCTGTTAAATTAGTTGTTTTTTTAAATCCGTTACAAAAATCATTGTTATTGGAGTTTTAGAATGGTGGATAAACTAGCTTTTTTTTTTTTTTTTTTAAATCATTAAAATTAACAATACGGGACTCAAAAATTGATCTCAATATTTTCTAAACCTAAATCGTTCATAGCTAAACCTGCAAATTTCATAAGATTTGTTATTGTTTCTGATCTCAACTTAAATAAACTTCAATTCTAAATATTTTGAAGTAATATGTTTGCATATGTAGACGTGGGTCATGAGTTTGTGTATGAGGTCATTCTTTTCATTGGGTTTGTGTTTGAACAACTTTTAGTGAGTCCGTATCTCTAAATCTCAGTTCCTTTTGTGCTTTATTTTTTTGCTTGATTTTTTTTTTCCTTCTTATTGCCTCTTTCGTGCCTTAGGGTATTGAATTTTTTATTGCTGGATTTTTTAATTGGAGCTCTACCCTCTTTTGGGTCTGTTCATTTTGAGTTTTTGGATTGCTAGGTTTTAAATTCTGTATGATTCCAATAACTTAGTGTGACTTTGAGTTCTTAGTGTAGTCTTGTGGTGTTTGCTTTCGCTGTTTGTTTAGTGTGACTCTATATTCTTGGTGTTTGAATTTTCTTCAGTAATTTTTCTGCATAATTGTGTTTATTATGGTCTTTGGTTTAGACATGGTTTATTTTGGCAATAGTGATGAAACTGTTCCGCTTTGGGACTACCGTACGATTAATCATCAATGTACTAATGCAATTAACATTGGTGACACTAAAATGAGTAATGTTTTTTTCTCAATGATTTGTTCTTATTTTTCTATTGTCACCTTTTTTTTTTCTTTTTTTTTCCCCTTTTTGTTCATTTTTCATTTGCTCAGTTCAAGATGTGATCTAGATTTGGCATGTTGGTAGTGATGTGGGTGTGGATACCGAAACAGGTGCTAAATACAATCTTAATGGACTGCTTCCTAGGAAGTTGTTAATGAATTGCTTTTAGCTAAGGTAGAGGGTAGACCTAAACTTCTTTGCTAAACGTTTATCATTGGAATTGGACTTCTATTAAGTGGACTTTTGGATTCATAAATGGGATAGGTGTGAATCAGTTAATGTATCTGGTTTGAGAAATTATATAATATTTTGAGATGCAATTCATTATCACCAGCACTGTAAGCATATATGCACATCCTAGCTACTCTTATAGCACAGGATTCCTGGTGTTTGAATTTTTTGCAGTAATTTTTCTGCATAATTGTGTTTATCATGGTCTTTGATTTAGACATGGTTTGATATTCATGGTTTCAATTTTAAGAATTAGTGAATTCGCGAAACTCAAGTCACTGCACAAGCTTTTTTATGTTATTGGCGTTAGAACATCCCTCACATGCTACTTCAATGATTGTCTTCTCAACCTATACATTGGTGCTCTAGAAATCAGTCAGGGTATGTATGTGGTTAGTGATGGATTTATAATTCATCCTTCTCTATTAATATCAGTTTGCGTTTAATATATTGTAGATTAAATAGTTTTTATTGATGTATCTTAGTCATTGGCAGCTTGGGGGTGGTTTGATATTTTGGGTCTTCTAATATAGAAGTTCAATAGCAGTTTTGGGTAAATGGGGACAACCGAAGCTACAATAGACATAGATTATGAATCAATCTTTTGCTGTGATGTTAACAACTACACCATTGTTCAAATGAACTCACAAACTCTAGGTCTGAACTAAAGATTTTGGGCTAAATGATGTGGTCTCCATGTATCTTTTAGTTTTGTTTTTAACTTTTCCATCCCACTTATCTTTCAACCTTCCATTCCGCTTAGTATTACCAAAATAAAAGACCTAATATTAACAAAGCATTTGTAAGAAAGAGAAAGAAAAGAATCTAAGGGGCAGCCACCATATGTATGTGGGATTGACCTATGTAAGCTCAACATACATATTCATATTGTTATATTTAATTTATGGTTGCCAATTGGGTTTGTGTATGACCTTGGGTCCTTGCGGTCTAATTTTTACTTTTTCTCTCTCAAAAGGCTGAATACTTTGTTATGTTGAGTTATTTGGGTTTTGTTTGAATAATTTTTGTTGTTTTTTACAGGTGAACTTTGGCATTGGGAATTATTATTATTATTATTTTTTAATTTTCTATTAATAAAGCATATTTACACTCAAAAGCTGTTGGGTTAGTAAGTGAAGGGTTCCATCCTATTAATTTTTGATGATTTCTAAATTATTCTTTATGTTGGTGCTATTTATCAGTTTTTTTTTGTAGTTATAGCCGTTGAGATTGCTCAGAATGAAAGATTATGGGTGAGAAAGTTGGATACTTTTAACCCAATTTTGTTGGGTAAGCAATTGTGGAGATTTGAGCAGGAAAGAAATCACCTTTGGAAGTGAGTTTCTTGAATAAAGTATGGGGAGGTTAGGGGCAATTGGCATTGGATTTAGCAATTGCAACCTTTGGAGAAACAAAAAGGTAGGATGGGATAGATTTGCAGGACATGTGACTTTTGTTATTGGGGATTGTAGAAAAACAAGATTGTGAAAATTGACTGGGAGACCATATGCAATAAGAGCATGATTTCATATTAGTAGGTTAACTATTTGGATGAGTTCACATTTTGCTGATTTTTTAAATTCTTGCAGATTGCTGTTGGCAATGGTATTTTGCTTATTAAATCTAATGCCTAATATCAACCTATCTTAGTAATTCTATTCATGATTCTCACGGTTTTAAAAATAGGAAAGTGAGATACTTTTTTTTTAATGCTCCCCATAGGACACAACATTCAAAGCATTTTTAGAATTATGATAAATGAATTGTATATTTTGAGAGTGAGAGAGACCTATTTGTGGTCAATGATAAAGACAGTTATGTAAGTTAGGTGTGTATAGTTGGCCCATTTGGTTGGTGATGAAATCTGGGAAATGTTTGGTTTTATGACTAACATTGAAATTTGCTGTCAATTCGTTGATATTTTTTTCTCAAAATTGTGTAGCTTTCACGATAAAACCAAAGCCTTTGACTTTCGGTTGACTTCATAATATGATGCCACATTAGCTAGCTCCACAAATTTCCACATAAGCTTTTTTTTCCTCTCTTTTTTAAATCTGAAATAATGTCTTTTGATTTTTTTTTCCAGAACTATTACCCGACTCCCCTTATAGTTTTATGTGAACGTTATGCATTCAGATTTCAGACAAGTTTCTCTCTATCTTTCTTAAAACCTCTTAGGGCTGCCACCATGTCAAACCATCATCCCACCTTCAGCCCAGCCTCCTCCCATATACCGCCGGAACCACTACAGTGCAGGTATTTTTAAAAAAGAAAAATTGATGTTAAATATGATTTAAGTTTTGTCATTTTGGGTTGAGTGTCTTTGATTTAGGTATTTGAGTTATTGATTTATATTAAGGTTGAATGATGAAGAAAAACGAAAAGAAGTAGAGAATGAGTTTTTTTAGTATTGGTTTCTTTTGAATTGTATGTACCGGTTGATTTTTTTGATTGATATTATTGAATTTTGGTGTGTGTGATTCAAATTTGAGACAATTTTTAGTTGAAATTTCAGATACAATAAGTTTGGATAGATTGGTGGTTGATTAGAGTTTAAATTTCATTTTTTTGATGAATTTGGGGATACCCAGATTTACTATTAGGTTCTAATTTAGAAGACCCATTTGGCTATTGATTTTGAATGATAGTTGTGCTCTAATCATTATTATTATTTTGGCTTCTTAAGTTGGTTCTCATCTTTTCTATTTGTTCATTTAGTAGATTTCAATGCTATTATTTGGTTCTCTTTTATAATAGCATTTTGTTATTGCCTCTTGCCTTTTCTTTCATATATGGCAGTTAGAGACAATGTTGTGATGCCATCTCTAATTACCTATCCTCTAATTCATATGAAATTGTATATAGTTAAAATATTTCATTATGAAATTAAAGCTCTCTATAGTTTCTTTAAAGTGGTTTGTAAAACAATTTCGCTATTGAGGAAATTTTCTTGATGATGGGCTGTAATTGTTATATATATATATATATATATTCATAACAATTGTTATAATTGTTATTGTCTTATCAAATTTGGTGCTAAATTTGAATTCTAAACTTCTTTACTCTTTTGCAGCTTTAACTTAGCCTCATTTGATCAATTTCTTTAGATGAAGAAGTATTAAGACAAAGAACATGAAACTGACTACAACCATGATTCTCTACCAAATTGCTTCCAAGGATATTCTCAACATTCTCTTTTAGTTGGGATTTTTTTCCCCTTAATTACTAGAAATATTTTGTATCCATCACAAGGGATATTACTCCTTTTTTTTTTTTGGTTGAGAAAAAGTTACCATTCACTTTAATTGCTTATAATATGCCTAAAAGAAATCTATTTGTAAGAATCATATTGTGATGGAAATTATATGTGTTATCATACGACTCTTTTAAAACTATTTATTATTAATCTCTAATTAATAAATGTTATTAAAATTCTATTTCACATCTCCTCATAATCAATGGCTAGAGTAGAATTCTATCTTTAAAAAAAAAAATATATTCAACTTCGTTCTTCCCAAGAACCACAATTTTAAAAATATATATGTGCATATTCAGCTCATTAGTTATCAAATATGATAAAAATACTATAATTCAATGATTCATAAATTTGATTGTGATAGTTATTTACATATTCAATATGATATTCTTAATAAGTGTATTTTTTTAATTTATAAATTTTATGACATTAGCAAAACAAAATATTTAATCTAAATTAAGTTTAAAGAAAATTCAATTAGATTCTCAATTTTGTGCCATGTGTCTTATTTAATTTTTAATTTTTGGGTCAAGTGAATTATTGAGTCTAAATATCGAAAAGTCCAAATCCAATTGAAGTTCAATTTTGTGCTATGTGTCTATTTAATTTTTTAAATTTTGTAGAAAGGGAATTATTGGATACAAAAACTGAAAAGTCTAAATCCAATTAAATATTTTAAAAATGTATTGTTTAAAAAAGATGTAAGCTAAAAACATGTATAATTTAAATTTCTTCTAAAAGAAATGTATAATTTGAATCGTATAATTATGATTGTTTTTAATTGTACCCGTGCATATGCACGGGTTATACACTAGTTAATATAATATATGAAGACACACTTTAACCTAAAAGGCCTAAACCCGTAGGTATGTGCTCAATTATGTTATATTAATTACTCATTCTTCTTATCATTATTCAATTTGGACTTCACTCACACATGTAACCTAACAATCTTCCCCTCATGTGTGAGTCTTTGCCTCTCTATGGGATTCAAGACCTCTTTGTGGATCATGAACAAGTCCTACTCACTCCCCTTTGCCTAATAGACATTTTCCTTCACTAGTACATCATCCATGGGCCTCCAACTGTCAACTCTCTACGTTTTTTTATCCTCTATGGGAACCTTGCACTTCACCATTGTCTAGCACCATTGGAAATAATATTTCCTTTGTTGGGCATTTTTCAAGATCGTTTGTGAGGGCTTTATAGGCTTGCTTGGTGCAATATATTGTTCTTACTCCAACTGTGAAAGGGACTTGCCCTGCTCCATTTGCAAAAGGGTTTCAAGTACACATATCTCGTTCTTGTTATAACTGCGAAAGGAACCTCGATAATCTAGCCACCTTTGTCTCACACCATCATGGGCTCTGATATCACTTGTTGAAGAGATAAACACTTTGAGGAGCTTTCTTAAATAATTAATATAACATATATAGACATATTTTAACCTAAAAGGTCTAAGCTCAATGGATATATGCTCAATTATGTTATATTAATTATTCATTCTTCTTGTCATTATTCAATGTAGGATTTCACTAACATGTGTAATCTAACAATAGGGTGGTAAAGTGTAATTTACCTTAGATTTTAAATTTGATCTCAATTTAAGTCCAATTTTGCGTCATGTGTCCATTTGATTTTTTAATTTTTCTGACAAGTGAATTATTGAGTACAAAAATCGAAGAGTCTAAATCCAATTAAATTCTAAATTTTATATATATATATAAAATATGAGAAATAATTACATATTTTAGAAATCTATGGTTTAAAAATGGTGTAAGCTAATACCATGAATAATTTCAACATTTTCTAAAAAAAAAAGGTATAATTTGAACTATGTAATTGTGATTATTTTTAATTGTCCTTGTACATATGCACAAGGTTACACATTGATTTCAATAAAAGATGAAATAATATTGTTTTTTAATTAAATGGAGAAATTATGATAGGAGGGCATCCCATTATCATTAATGGATTCACACTGGTTTTTAGAACCTCTTTCTTTGTAGAGAACGTTGCTCACTTTTCACATTCATGAGAGCCCAGCAAAAATGATAAGTATTAGAAGGAATTGATAGTAAACAATGTAACAGATAACATTAAAATTATAAGGATTAAAGAAAGTGATCGTAAATACTAAATACTAAATTGTGTTACATCACAAATAGTGTTTCCTTTATTTAGAGCTAATGGTTTATTAAAGTAGTTCTACATTTTTTCTTAAGCTAATGGTTTATTGAAGTAGTCCAACATTTTTTCTTAAGGCAGAAGGTAAAATAGAGACAGTAACTTTAAGCCATATACATGGTTGTGAAAAATGAGAATCACTGAGCAACACGAAGATAGAGTGAGATTGGATTGTCAGCATTTGGAGGTGAATCCCACACGGAGAAAGCACTTGTAGAGTTCATCCATTTCTCTACCATTTCTGGATAATGACGTTTTAGCACATCCTTCAAACTCTCTGTATTATTAACCCATTCAAGTCCTTTTTTCGTGTATGTCTCCTCATTGAAATTGCTTGTAAAGAACCTATCCGCTTCCAGCCTCCTGCATCCATGACAACTCAAAAGGTCAAAATATTGTAACTCATTAGAACATGACATTCCACCTAGTTTCTTCACCTCTAAGTGGTAATTAAAATATTATGATGACTTTTTTGTTCTTTCACCTCTCAAAATTTTCTTTTTAATAAAAATTGGATATTATTGAATTTGGATCCATTTTCCTTTTATTACAATGCATGCATGAATGATTGTGCTATTTTCCTTGTATATTTGTGAAGTTATTTTATTACCTGCTAGCCATTAGTAAGAATATTATAAAAGCTGTTTCACTAATTGCGAACCCTGTGATCTTCTTCTCTGCCATGAGACCCACAAGCAAATCGAGTTGTTCAACATCATCACCGTACACTTCCTCAAGTGTTTGAATTGCTTCTTTATCATCCGTTAGATCTTCCCATTTTGAAATTGGTATCAATAGTAGAGCCCTACGGAACTGATTATACCTTGCAACATTCCTCTCCCTATCCCTATACACTGCATTATAAAGCATTAGAAATAAGCTTCACATTGAATTTCTAAAAGTTGGTAAATCAATTAAATTAAATGATCAAGATTAGCTTACTACCTTCAAGGGCTGGTAAGTCCACATGATCAAGCCTATCTCGGCCATGCACGTCTTGTGGAATAAGGTCTCTAAGCCATGTAGGATAGTTCCAAAGCTCCAGGGCCCCAGAAGCCTGGTGGCCCATTGAAACCATTTGCTTTTCAAACCCAATTTCTACCAAAGCCGTTTCTCCTCTAAGACCAATCAAATTTGGTAGAGGAACCCTGAAAAGCAAGAAAGTAATTAGGACAAAAAGTCTAGTGAACAAACAATATCCATGAAAAATTTCATGAACTAATTTTGATGCTGAATGAAATAGAGTTATACTTCTCGAACAATGGTGGAGATTTGTTTGGCCCGGGTGCAGCTGAGATGTCTCTTAAATGAAGATAATCAGGTAAAAGCGAGTGCATCCGATAAACACTAACAAACTCCTCAGTTAATGAATAAGGAACACCATGATTATTCGGTTTCTTTAAACCCACCAAACCTCCTAAGATAGCTCCTCCAACATGTCCAAATGTGTCCTTGAATTTCTTTCCCAACAAACCATACCTACAATGGATTTTCTAAAACCATCAGAACAAATTAACCTTGAATATTGGATAGTCATTTGGGGTTTACAATCATTCTATAGTTGAGACATATTATGCTACTTAAAAGTATCATACGTGAAATTAAAGTCCATAATTTTTTAAATGCAAAAAATGACATATGTAATTAAGTTTGTGCACAAATTTTCATTTTCTATCGTGTGATCTTGAAAATAAACCACAGAAACCACCATTTCTTTGCTTTTAATATTTATCACAGTGATATAGAGAAGATGATTAATTTAGTAAATTAGTTAAATAAATTTCTTTGTTGAAAGATAAAGATTACCAATTGGCTCGCATCCCTGCAAGCAACGTATCAGTTTTGAGGAGCTCCACTGTCCAATCTATGGTATGGACCTTAGCAATTACTGCAGATGTCACTAGCCTTGCATGACGATACAACTCTTCATCATCCAAGTGGTGATATTCTCTCTAAAAACATCATGAAAAATGAAAGAAGTTCTGAGTTTAACTGGTAAGTTGAAAATGATACTCATTCACATGATAAGCTAATCAAATCCCTAAAATCAAGTAATTGACATTTTTCTTTTTGGCTCAAAAGTACTACCTTGAGGGCGTCACAGACTGCATTGTGTTCTTTAATGAAAAGGGCTTGCAATGTTGAGACACCAATCCAACTATTACGAACATCTCCTGACACAGCAACTCCATCTTTGTCATGGAGGAGAAGCCCATCTGTTGATATTTTAAGCTTCCCATCTTTGAAAGTTCTTACTTTTTGCAACTTTTCTGCATTGCTCCCGTAAATAGCACTTCCATCCCTAAACACCATGCAAAATAGTAGAAGAAAGAAAGTTCAAAAATTCAAAGTGTCTTTGGAAGTAACTAATAAGAGAAAACTGAAAGCCAATAGCAACATGTATGGGTGCTTTTTTTTAGCAACTACAATTTTAAGTCTTTGTTACTCAACAAGCCTCCCTTTTATGTTGAAATTGATGCATAGAATATTAAATCTTCACTTATTACTTTAAGATTGTTCTTTTGGTAGTGATACTTTAAGATTGGATAAACTTTCAATTTGCTATAGAGAATTTTACTTGTACTTAGAGACCCTTTCATTTAGGCATTTTGTCTAGCATTTAGTGTACAATACTCTAATATCTAAATTATGTAAATTCAAACTAATTATGTATACGAATGTTTAGTGCACCATATTTGATATCGTAAAAGCTAGTTGGAACCTCCTTTGTCATGTAAAACTTGAATGACTTGAGAGGACACTGGTTCGCAACTTCTCTAGGTGCAGTTAGCTCAATCTGTGATAGTTTATCCAAAAGATAAGATGTGCACATTTATAAGCATTGTCAATTTTTCAATAAAGTTAACAAATTGTGTTCTTAATCGTGTTGTGTGTTGTATATACACTAAGCAACATACTTGCTTGGTGTCCTCCAAGTGATCAATCCAATCATGTATCATAAACTGAATCCAAGAAGCTGCTATCATGTTGAATTGCTTTCCTGTGTCTGTGAATTTTCTCCGAGCAAGAAGCTTTGTGGCCACCACCATTGGATATGGTTTTATTAGCTACATATTATAGAAATTAATATTATAAGATGATTGAGGTAATTGTTCATAAAATAAATAACAAAAAAATTTGAGATTTCAAATAGTAGTTCTCAATTGGATTGGTCTTTTAATTTTTAAAATGTTAGAAATAAATTTCAAGGTATAGAAAATTACCTTAGTAATGTTAATTAATAAATTTTGAAGAAAAAAGAAAGAAAGATGTAACATGTCCTCACAACTCACAAGCCATACCCCTTATAGCGAACTACGATATGACATAAGCATGACATAAAAGACTGAATTCTAATTATATTGTGAAAAAAAAAAAAAGCTATTCAATCATAAAATAAATATCATCTAAAAGAAAGTCATAAAATAAATAATAAAATTTATTTAAATATTTCTATAGTAAAGTTTCAATTGGATGCCTTTTAAGCTTCTAAGAATTTTTAATAATAATAAATTAAAATTTCAACTACAAAAATTTATTATAATAACTTTAATTAATAAATTTTGAAAAAAAAAAACCATCATATGAGTGTGTATAGATGAACTTATTTTCATTAGTTTATTTTATTTTAAAAGTAAGATATGCAAGAATAAAATTGCCACCTTTATTTTTAAAAGCAATCAAGAAATGTATAGAAAATTTAAGGTACGTTTTCTGAATAGATTTATGAATAATAAAATTAAATTTTTGACTGCAAAATTAAATGGGATATCAAGGGATGAATAATTGTTTAGTGAAACATATATTAATTGAGATATACATATTTAAGAATATCAAGAATTAAAGAAATTATAGAAAATGTCAAATTTTCAAAATTCAACGATGAAAACTAACTAAATCCAACTTCTTAAGAAATATTTTTTTTTTTAAATTTTATATTTACCTTAGAGTCGAAATTTATATTTTAATTAATTTTTTATTTTTAGTTTATATCGATTAATGCTTTGGAATTAATTGCTACCAATCTTGTATTTTCAGTCTTACACCCTTGACTAAAATCATTATTTTGTCATGATTAATTAAAAGTATTCCCATGAAATTCATCGCTTGCTTAGCAAAAATCAAGATAATACTAGTACCAATAAAAATGCTTACAAAAAAAAGAATATAAAAAATATTAAAAACTCATTAATTGCTTCCAATCTTGTATTTTCAATCTTACACCTTTGACTAAAATCATTATTGTGCTATTGATTAATTAAAAGTATTCCCATGAAATTCATCGCTTGCTTAGTAAAAATCAAGATAATACTAGTACCAACAAAAATGCTTACAAAAAATAGAATATTAAAAATAAAAAAAAACACACACACACACTCATTGTTAATCACATCATGGAGGAACAACGTTAGCAAATATATTTTATGACCACAGCTAGCTTTTGTGCCGACTAGATCTAGTACACAATTAGTTTCGCAACTCTACCACAATTTTGCTATATAACGACTTGTGAGGAGTGGAATTATAGACTCATTTTATTTCCATCACTTACAACATGTCATATAGGCAAGTTGTGACAAAAACTGTGAAAATTATTGTAGTAGTAGACTTACTCTTTTGTGACAGAGCATTTCTATTAGTCACATGATGGAGGAACAAGTACTATGGGCATAGAGAGCTTTTATTTATTTATTTATTTTATTTATAACCTATGGTGTCTGCTTTTGATAATAGCTTTTTATCATCATACCAAGACACCAATCGGTTTTTGGTGTAGGCAGAGATTGAATCCTAGATCTCTTATTTAATCATTATAGACTTTACCAATTGAGTTAATTAGAACTCATAGCATAGAAAGATTTTGTAATAAAGCATATACAAGGCCTAAATTTTATCAAACCGAAGAATTATTATATATTATTAATTAATTTGTAAATTTAAATAATTTTTATTTTCTAGTTTTTGAAATCAATCACCAAAAATAATATATATATATATATATATATATATATATATATATAAAGAAAAAACCATTGTCACACATTAGGAAGCAACAATATGAATACCCAAATATTAATTAAGTGTTTCTAAAAAAAAAATATTAATTAAGTGAGCTAAGTGAAAGAGCACATCATTATTACTATTGGAATTTTATCAAAACAATAAATAATTGGAGATTGCTAAAGTAATTTCTTAATAATAAAACTAAAAAAAAAAAAAAAAATTCCTTAGGACTTTTGGTAAACAAATTATCTTAATAATATTAATTGATGAATTTTGAAGATATGAGAAAAAAAAAATCTACTATATATAGATCATGTGGTGAAAAACTCTCAAAAGGGCAGAAGCACATACTCTAAGATTAAGATTTTTTCTTTTTTTTTTTTAATAAAATGAAACTTTTGGTGATAGAATTTTGATTAAGACATAGGGTTAGAGTAGATATATATATGCTATGGTAATCATAGGGTCCCCCAACTGAGAAATACATTATTCTTTCTTTGTTTTTTTTTTTTTTTTAATACCTTATTCTTTTGATCAACAGGAAGAACATTTCTACCAAAGAAAGTTCCTTCACTGCCGGCATCTCCATTAAAGGGATCATTGTATTTTCCATCAGCTGTCCTATATGGATAATCCATGGGGTTAAACCGAACCCCGACCGTAGATCTACCGACGTTGAACAAGTTGTACTCTTGATGAAGGTGCCGGCGAATCTCCAGATAGAAGAGACCTAAGATCACTGGTAATCGAGGCCATATTCCCAACTTATCAATGGAGTGAACAATCTGCATGCATGGAAAATGTTAACATGAAAGATATATGATGTCAAAAAATATATAAAAATAAAACACACACACATACACACTAATAACTTATATAAGACTGTGACTTGAAATAAAAACAATGAAGCATTATAAGGTAAAGTTTTAGTAATTACAAGGAAGAGGAAAGCGTCTATGAGAGTCATCTTAGCAACGGCTTCATGGAAATCTTTGTGGATGAATTGATCGAAAAGTGTTTTGAGGAGAGACCTAATCGACGCCATTATTACAGAAAACATAATCGAATGTTTGTTATATGTTCAGTACGTCTTTTAAAATTCACAACTTGGCCGGCCTATATATATATATATATATATATATATAAACAAAAAGGAGATGGGGGTTCATGCATGGGAATCAGTCGTATATGAAGGGAGAGACGATCCTCGAAGACCACCTTAATTTGACTGTTGGACACATACGTGTTTGATCTATATATATATATATATATATATATATATATATATATATATATTATAAGCATTTGATCTTTGATGTTAGGTGTGCAGAACTTATGTTCAAAACCTAGAAAATAAATATATTGGTACACGTAACACCTGGTCCTTCAAGCTACAATGAATGCTGAATGAAAATTTTGATGTGTTTGGGATAAGTTGAAAATTTCAGTTTATTTTGCTATTATTTATGAATTTCACTGTACTTTTTAATATTATTCAAAGATTTTACTGTACTATTTAGCTAATTTTTACTTTCATTCACAGTACTTTTAGTAAAAAATTTTCAATTTCAGATAAATAAATTGTTCACAAACAGACATGTCTTTAAGTTCTTGAAAACTTATAGAAGCTTTTTTTTGGGTAGAAGAAAACTTATAAAAGTTACCATTACAAAAAAGTTGCAATTAAAATCATTCCATCAGTTTGCTTGGCCAAAATCATGGCGATTTTTAAGAGGGAGTTGGTGAGTGGACACATCACCATACGTGCAGGACAGGGGTTATAAGTTATAGTAAAAAATAACCAAAAACACTCATTTATATACATATTTTTTTTAATTCACCAAATATATTTATTTCAATTTTAAATGTTAAAAGTGGTACAATCTGGAGTATGCTTTAACATTTTCCAAATCTTCACATTTCATGATTTAAAAAAGTTATATACACTAGTGGCAATTTTTTTTTTTGGTTGCGTTGTTATACATAGTTTATTCGGGTGACATTTTTTTTTGGGTCAGCAAAAAAATAAAAAATAAAAACCCAAAAAGTTGCATGTCTCTTGCCGTTGGATCTTTTGTTTGTTTCTCTTTCCTTTCTTTATATCAAGAACCATTTCTGTTAGACCGTCACATTTGATTGATAAAAATAAAAATGACCCATTTGCAACTTTTTAAACCATTTGTTGACTTGATTCTTACTTTTTAAACTTAAAGAATCAGATTAAAATTTTCTATATTTTTCCAAGCTTAAACATAGGTGTTTCATAGGTATGTTTGGAACAGCGGGAGTCTTTACTCTCTTCTTGTCTCCTATCATCCCTTCCTTATAAACATAGGGTAAGATTTTGTATTTAAATGGCAGTTCCTCCGTACTATTAAAGGAGAGTAATAAGGTTTTATGTTCAAGATTTACTCCATGCGTATAATTATTAAATAAAAAAATTCTCATGAATTTGTGATTGTATACCATAAAGGCTTAAAAGTCAGAAATAATTGTCTTTAATATACGCATATTAAAGATGAAAGATCAGCCTGGCCGGGCGGTTCCTACTTTTGTCCATCTCTGTTTCACCTTATCTGATAAAACCATGGATTCTGACCTCCACTGGGGAAAAAAAAAAGATTCTGACTTCATTTAGAATATAATACCCTGGATTATTCCCAATTGATATACTATATTTTTAGAAGTTTAGGTGCATGAAGGAAAAACAATTGGCATGTTGGTTGATTAGGGTCAGATAAGATATAATAAACTGTTGTTAGTCGTCCTCAGCAGGTAGTGAAGTGAAAGCATAAGAAACGGATTTACTTGTTGAGTTTCAATATTTCTTTATAATGTTATCAAAGTCAATATATACTATAATGACATCGTAGTACTTTTGAGATAAACTTTGGGCTAAAATTCATAGATTATTCACTGATTGACAAATCACTTTTTTTTTTCCTTCTGGGAAAAGGTCGCAAGAACATTTTTGTTTCCAAGATGAAGAGCCGACACGTTACTAATATGCAAAAGTCTCAATTGTGGGAGACAACTTATCTCGCAAACTCTCAATACAGTAAAATTGTCAAGAGATCACCCGAGAAAATTTAGGTACACCAATTTTATCATAACTTGTGAAATGATTGATTGTAAATAATAGCAGGGAAAAAATGTTCAGCCCTTGTCCACAACTTCTGGATCAACCATTATCTTATAAGAAAGTTTTATAAGTTATAACACGTGTGCATACCTACTGAATTGGATGAAAGGCAATGGGCAAAAAAATAGTGTGACACGCCTACTGTCATTGTCTTCTTAGAGCATTCGTATCAATTTGTACAAAAGTTTATGTTTATTTTAGCATATGAACTTACTTTTTCTATTTTGCATACTCACTTTTCAAAACATTTTACATTAGATTATCTATTTTACACTATATTTCATTAAAATATCAACCTTTCTTGATTTTTAAAATTGTTTCTCTTTATTCACATACGTTAAAAAAGAATAAACAACTAAATGCAAAATAAACAATGTTAGTATAAATTTACACAATTATTGTAGCAAACTTATAAATTTATTCAATTATACACGGACTGATATGAGTCTTTTTAGACAAAACTACGTAAATTTTACACATTTTTCTTTTATATATAGACTAATACGAATGCTCTTAAAATAAGACCATGCAAAACATTTTTTTTAGGCTTAAAAAAAAGGTTTTATTAACGTGTATTCTTAGAGCATACATTAGTAAATAATTTTACAGAACTTTTTATAAGAATAAAAAAATGAAACTTTTTGTCAGTTTTTTCAGTTTCTCATCTAAGGTTTTTAAAAATGCATGGTAAGGATATACATTAACCAAAAACACACCCAAAAAAAAAAAAAAATTATGTAGTATATTATTCAACAAAGTTGAGGATAAGCCATAGACCAATAATTAAATCGAAACGTTCGCACTGAATATCATTATGTCTACTAGAAATATTGAGGATGAGATTGTTTGGTTGGACGAATCCCCTCCGCCTGCCTTTGAAGCGTTGTATCTTGATTCTTTATAATATTCAATGAAGTTCGCTTTCGGTTTCAAAAAAGTACTTTTGAGGATATCATTAATCATTATGAAGTACTTTCTTTTTAGAGGTCAGTTGTATTAGTCAATTATGGAGTACCATTTAAAAAGTCGAGGATAAGCCATAGAATAATATAAAGAAAGACTCTTTTTGCTGGGTTAGAAAAGCTGCAAATAACACAGCTCATGTGTTAGCTGCGTGGTCCTCGCATAATTCTCATGTTGGTGTAATAGACCCACGTATGGGCCCTTCGGTGTTTGGCATGAAATTGGGCTATATCATGCTTAATTTTATTAATAAAAACTGAATATAATCTAACGTGAAATATTTTAAAAAATGAGTATATAAAATAAAAAAAATCATTTATTATACTAAAATAAATTCTTATGTGTGATTTTTGTTTCCATTGTATTATAATCTTAAGTATTTGTTTTAATAAAATTTATGCAGCCTTTTTCCTAAAGAAAAAAAAAAAAAAAAATTCTATGCAGCCTGCAGGTAAGGGTTGGGAGTAGTTAGATAATGTCCCCGTGGTCCAAACGTATATACTATAATATAATAATTATAATCATAATAATAAGTTTTTTTTTTTTTTAGATAAAAGATATAATTATATTAAAGAATCAAAAATGTGTATACACTTGGGGCCTGGAGTAAGAACAGGCAAAAAAGAGTCTCTCAACTTTGACCACGTTCTTAAAAAAAAAAGCTTTGACTACGTTTATTTTTTCTCTATGAAGTTGTAGTTGATTAAAAAAAAGTAACAATTAAAAAAATAAAAAAAAAAGAAACTTGGACCACGTTTTTTTTTTTTTTCTCTCTATATATTAGATAAAGTTGTAGTTGATTAAAAAAAATAAAAAATAAAAAGTAACAATTACAAATTTTAATTTATTTTTCATTTTTTTCAAAAGATAAAATATTCTTAAATTTATGGTATCAAAAAATCTCTAAC
Source organism: Quercus parvula (assembly GCA_030820535.1). NCBI lineage: Eukaryota > Viridiplantae > Streptophyta > Magnoliopsida > Fagales > Fagaceae > Quercus > Quercus parvula. Next base: position 23,978,099 of record JAUAME010000001.1, read on the forward strand.
TATAATAGAACTCCGGAGCTATAATAGAAAATAAAACAAAATATCTCTAACTAGAAGATATGGATCTGGAAGCTTAGTTACATGTGGGGAAGATGTTAAACACCCTACAAGGCTATCTAAAAGGATAGCACATCTTTTCAAATTTAATCTTAAATTTCACTATTTAAATAACAACTAAAAATTTGGCATTTAGCTTCAAAAGAATGAATATTATGCATGTGCATATGCAATAAAAGGAAACAAGCCTATCATAGGATGACATGTATAATCTATCATAGGGCGACATGTGAATAAATGAATGACATGTATAATCTATACTAAAATGCGATGCGAATAAATGACATGTGTTCTATTGTAAGAAGACATGCAAGCAACAACATATGTATAATCTATCTTATGATAACATGTGAATAAATGACATATGATCTATTGTAAGAAGACATGCAAGCAATGGCATGTAAACAACGACATATATATAATTTATCTTAGGATGACATGTAACAAAGAATGTCATATGATCTATCGTTGAATGACATGTAAATGAAATGACATGTATAATCTATCATAAGATGACATGTGATCTATCCTAAAAAGACTTGTAAAGATAAAATGTATAATCTATCCTAAGATGACATGTAAATGCATGGACATGTGAACCATTTATTCTAGAAATCAAGATAATAAAAAAAGAAAAGAAAAAAAAAGGGGCCTAACTAAACATGTGATGGCATGACATATTCTAGGAAGGAAAATTGCATTCTTGAATTAAATATATCTAACCTTACTCCAAAGCACAACCTAAGAAATGCAATTTTGCAAATCCTTCTCTCAAAATATTGTATCCCATACAAAAAGACACAAAAAAAAAAAAAAAAAAAAAACACAGGTTAAATTCCTCTAAGTTGTTAAAACAATCTCATTTGTTAAACCTATTATTGTAAAGGAAAACATTTTATTTTGACACAAAATGAAACTTAAAGTGCATATATGGCCTAAAGGGCCTTTGTGCTTTCTTTTTTCTTTTTTCTTTTTTTGAAAATTTAATGGTCAAAAATTAATATAAAGAAATTTGGGGTTGAAAACATTATTTTGAAAAGTTTGGGGTTGAAATTGTAATTTTGAGAAATTTGGGGTTGAAAATGTAATTTGGGAAATTTTTGGGTTAAAAATATTGGAGAAGTTTGTGGTTACAGATATAATTTTGTGAAAAATCCAAGGTAAAAATATAATTATGAGAACACTTTTGTGGTCAAGATGCTATTTTAGAAAACTTTAGGATAGAAAATGCATTATGAAAAAAAGGCTACATTTTAGTTGTAGGGTCACAAATTGTAGCCCAAACCCAGATGGAATAGGATATGGGCCCAATAAGCCAAATACAATAAATTTATGAGAGAGTGGGTAAAAAAACTGGGCTGGTGATGGGTTTTACAACAGTTAATAGGGGTTATGAGTCTGTCTGAGGAGGATAAAACACAATCAAATGCTGAGCTCAAGTCTGAGGAGTAAGTTTTTGGATAAGTTGGCTATTTCAGACGATGTCCGAGGAGGAAGTTCTTGGATAAATTGACTATTTCAGTTGGTGTTCTTCTTAGTGCTATAGTGTATCTTCCTCAATGTTTTTCCTTAATATCTTTCGATCCCCCTCTTCTGGAGGCTTTACTCTATTATATAGTCCTCCTTTATTCAATCCTACCGTCCACTTGTCTACTTTCTAGCCTCGTACTCGAGTTTTCGTCTCCTTTTCCACAGCTTTTTGATTTTCTGGGAGTAAAAGTGGTTGAAAACACTGTTCAGAGGTCTTCTCCACATTAATGCGGCCAGGAAAGCTGCTGTAATGCATTTAATGCGGTGGTAGCAGCTTTTTCCTTAGATATTTCTGTGTTCTTATCCCTTCCCTGTACATTTGAAGTCTATCTTCGTCGCTGGAGCTTCCTAGAAGGTGATCTAGGGTAAGACGAAGCTCACTTTACTGACATATGTCAGATCCGAGGAGGATGACCCTCTCGGACCAACACCTTTGGATATTTATCTGCTCTATTATCTATTACGGGGCATTTTTCCATACTTTCTTCTCCTTGGACGCATTATTATTAAAGTGTGGGGCTCAAACCCAACGCAAAGACTCAAGCTTTTGCCCCCACAATAGCCCCTCAAAATTCTAATTTTTCCCTCTCATCCGAGGAGAAAAATTATAATTTTGATGTGTTTGTAATTACAATTAAGTCCACAAGGATATTTAAACCCAGGCATGCAAAAGGGTCACTTCTGCCATTTCACGAGAGTTTCTGACGCTTGGGAACTCGCACAACATCATTAAACGCTTTGGACTGCGTTACGCTCCAGACATCCAACGGTGGAACTCCAATCCAACGGTTCAGGTTTTACCTTCAATATTTGGGCGGGATTGCGTCTCCTTCATTTTTCGTGTCTACTATAAAAGCATCCAAACGTCATTCTTTTCATTTTTCATCAGAGTTTGCGATTTCAGAGCGTTCATATCTCCGCATTCATCATACCTTCACAAAAGAGACTTCAAAGATCCTCCAGAGACAAGAAGATCAGTTCGCATCTCACCCCACATAAGTTTCGTTCTTCAAACTTCCTCTATCTTCTTGGCTAACCTCCTCGACTAACCATTCTACACTTCGCAAGCTAAAAATGGGTAGATTTGAGCGTCTAGTAAAGACTCCAGCCTTGATAGAGTTGTTCAAAGAAAAGTACCACATTCCCTAGGAGATAGTGGTATGACACTGCACCACAGAAGGGGTGGAGTTTGATCGAAAAGTAGGGGAGGTCGTAATCCCTATGATTGTCTTCATAGAATGAGGCATGACCGTCCCCATAGGTAGGATTACAAGGGATTACCTACGTGCCCATAGACTCTGCCCCCACCAATGTGCTCCCAACTTTTTTAGAGTCCTAGGATCAATTGATGCTTTGGACCGACATCTGGGGCTAGGATTGACTTGGTACGACGTCGCTCATTTATACGAAGGCCATATAGAATCCCGAGCAGGATTTTACCTTAAGTCCCGTTCCAGTGTGGTCAAGTTGATCTCCTGCCTCCCCAAATCTAACAAAGGGATGAAAGATGACTACCTCATCCTGTCGGGCCCTTGGAGTGGCGGCCTACCCTGCCCAACCAAGCTAGGAGAGCCAGGTGGAGCAATTTAGATCTAGGGTTTCTAACATTAGATTTAAGGAGTATACAATTTTACTTTACTGCACTTAAATATCATTTTAATACATTTACATTTATTTGTTTAGCTATTTTTGTATTGCCGAGGCTCTTAACTATTTGATTCGTTTACTTGACAGATAAATTGTATACCAACCCAAAGCTCAGCCTAATCAACGTTCCAGCACTTAACTACCTGCTCAGGTCACAAATTTTTGTGAATAGTGATGGGCAACTTCGTGCAGTTCATCTAATTTTGGACTTTGAGCCAATTTCTAGGTCATTTCTGGACGTCGGCAATTCTATCCGAGCAGGCGATCACCGTTTAGCGCGTATAGACGTCTCTCGGCCAAACTTCCTTGCTCCGTACGATCTTCCACCCGTCAACCATCCTATCCCACAAGGGATACCTCTCGCTGCCCAACCATTACAACAAGTATCACTTGGGGAGGCTATTATCGGAGAAGGAACAGCTTCCTCTTCTTCCTTTGAACAAGAAATTGACATATTCCAGTTTGAAGAAGAAACAATCCTTATATCGGAGGCCGAAGAGGGGGCAGACGAGCATTCGTGTGTGCAAACTCCTGCCCAAGTGGTAACTTATATTGCCGACACATCAGACGAGGAGGAAACAATGGCCCCCAAGACTGGTCTAAGCCTGAAGGAACTGATGAAGAATAGGAATAAGGCGCCATCCCCTCAAGATAAGAATAAGTCCAAACCTCCTGCAAATCCCCCTCCTCCTCCACCTCAGATTCCTACTGACCTTGGGTTGAAACCTAACCCAAACCTAAGGAGGAAAAGACTAGTGGATACTGTCAAGGAGGGGGAGCTGGGCCCCTCTAAAGGAAATAAGTAGGCCAGACAGATTAAGGACCGTAGGAGTAGGAGGTCCAGCTCTGTGGACAATCGAGAGGAAGCCCCGGTGGCCCAAGTACGTCGGTCTCCACGTACTTGGTCACCCGTATTGGAGGTCGATGGTATGCCCATCGCGTTTGATGCCACGTTTAGGCATTATTGCGGGGGGCATGCCGGCCTGATGGCTAAGGCTCTACAACAGCCTCTCCTCCTTCCTCAGGACATGGCGGCCTACAGGAGTTTTAATCATCCCGACCTCTTCCTTGCCCTAAAAATGGACTTGGCCATGGTAAGTTATTCTGCTTAGTTCTCCTTCATTTACGTTTACTTGCATTTTATAATAGAAGTCACTTTATCATTACACCTACTAGGTCACGCAACAAGTTTATGTAGCCGAGGAATGGGTAAAGAATTCTCGCAACGAGATGAGGGCTGCCCTGGATGCCCGAGATACCGTAGAGGCTCAGCTAGGTGTACTGAAAGATAAACAAGCACAAATGGCCGAGGAGGTGAAACAAGCTCTCAAGGAGAAGGCTAGTGCCGAAACGGGCCTAAAAACGACTGAGAGACAGGCTGAAGACCTTCGCAAGGAGCTACACTACTGCGAAATTAATCTGGCAACAGAAAAGCAGATGGTGAAAGATCTCCGCGAAGAACTCGACAAGGTCAAGGAGGCTGCCCAACTACTGAAGGAGGCAGCTGAGGCCGAAAAGCAGGCTGCATATGCCCTGGGGATATAGGAGACTCAAAGTAGGCTTACTGAGGAATTTTCTACCGTAGCCAGGGATTACTGCGACATCACTTGGGGTAAAGCCCTTGATGCCGCTGGGATCCCTGCTGATTCCAGCCTAAGATGACCTGAGAGCATATACTATGATTCGGACATCCGAGAGCTCCCAGGTTCTGGCTCTCCTCCCCTAGAGCAACCTGCCCAAGTGTCTGAAGCTCCTACAACAGATCAAGCTCCTCCTGCTCCTATGGAAGTTCCAACAGATTCTCGCCAAGATGCTGGCCAAGGGAAAAAAGTTGAAACTCCCCAGGGCAAGGACAAGGACCACGATAAGGGAAAAGGTAAGGCTTTAGACACCGACATCTCTCAGTTCAAGCAAGTTGCTGACCCAGAAGTTCCCAAGGCAAAAGCTTAGGATATTAGTCTTAGTAGTACATTTATTTTCTTTGTTTACTGTTTTTGTGTGTATATATATATATATATATATATATTTTTTTTTTTTTTTTTTATTTAAAGACATGTACTTCACCCTTATTATCAATGAAGATATGCCCCTTTTGCTTTACAAGTCACAATAAATAATGGCAAATTCTTCTGTTGTCATTTCATTTCATTTTTTTTTTTTTTTGAATTGTACGTATGGTTTAGAAGACTAATTCAACCCAAAAAGGTCCAGAACTTTGAGTCCATGTATGAACCAGATAAGTACCTTTAATAGTAACAATAAATATAACTAATCCGAATGGGAACTTTAAATAATATGCTTAAACTTAAATTTAAATACTTAAAGAAACTTAAAACAAGTGTTAATTAACCCAAATCATCTGGTCCACAGACTCCAGTCATGATTGGATTTAAGTTTAAACACTTAATAGAATTGGGAAAAAGTGTTAACTAACCCAAATCATTTGATCCGATGACTCATGCATGATTGGATTTAAGTTTAAACACTTCATAGAACTGCAAGTGTTAACTAACCCAAATCATCTGGTCCAAGGACTCATGCATGATTGGATTTAAGTTTAAACACTCAATAGAACTGCAAGAGTGTTAACTAACCCAAATCATCTAGTCCAAGGACTCATGCATGATTGGATTTAAGTTTAAACACTTCGTAGAACTGCAAGAGTGTTAACTAACCCAAATCATCTGGTCCGAGGACTCATGCACGATTGGATTTAAGTTTAAACACTTCGTAGAACCGCAAGAGTGTTAACTAACCCAAATCATCTGGTCCGAGGACTCATGCACGATTGGATTTAAGTTTAAACACTTCGTAGAACCGCAAGAGTGTTAACTAACCCAAATCATCTGGTCCGAGGACTCATGCACGATTGGATTTAAGTTTAAACACTTCGTAGAACCGCAAGAGTGTTAACTAACCCAAATCATCTGGTCCGAGGACTCATGCATGATTGGATTTAAGTTTAAACACTTCGTAGAACCGCAAGAGTGCTAACTAACCTAAATCATCTGGTCCGAGGACTCATGCATGATTGGATTTAAGTTTAAACACTTCATAGAACCAAGAGTGGCATACACATTTTACATAAAGAACAAATATTGATAAAATACACATTTATTAATAATAATACCTTTTTAAGTTATTGACATTCCAAAGGCGGGGTACCACAAGTCCGTCCAGATCTTCTAAGAAGTATACTCCAATGCCAGCGTTGGAGGTGATACGATATGGTCCTTCCCAATTCGGCCCCAATTTTCCCCACGCTGGATTTTTTGCCGAGCCCACAACTTTGCGTAGTACCAGGTCGCCAGGGGTTAAAGGTCTTATCCTTACATGGGCATCATAATCTCGCTTTAGTTTCTACTGATAATGGGCCAACTGAACCATTGCGTTTTCTCTATTTTCTTCAATCAGGTCTAGACCTCTTGCTAGTCGTTCATCGTTGTCCTTTGGATTGAATGAGCTGGTTCTCGTCGTTGGGAACCCAGATTCCAAAGGAATGACAACTTCAGCTCTGTAAGTCATTGAAAAAGGGGTCTCTCCAGTGGACCTACGAGGTGTGGTTCTGTACGTCCAGAGTACGTGTGGAAGTTCTTCCACCCATTTACCTTTTGCATTATCCAATCTTTTCTTCAATCCAATTAATATGACTTTATTCACAGCTTCAGCCTGTCCATTCCCTTGAGGGTAAGCCGGAGTAGAATACCTGTTAGTAATCCCCAGCTTGCTACAATAATTTCTGAACATCTTGTTATCAAACTGGAGTCCATTATCTGAGATGAGCACATGAGGGACGCCAAACCGAGTAACAATGCTTTTCCAGACGAATCTTTTTGCATCCACATCTCGGATATTGGCTAGAGGTTCCGCTTCAACCCACTTCGTAAAATAGTCTGTGCCGACTATGAGATACTTCTTATTTCCCACAGCTTTAGGAAATGGTCCGACGATATCTAAGCCCCATTGAGCGAATGGCCATGGGCTAGATAGTGGATTGAGGATTCCCCCTGGTTGGTGTATACTCGGTGAGTACCGCTGGCACTGATCACACTTTTTAACGTATTCCAAAACTTCTCTCTGCATATTTGGCCACCAATAACCTTGAGTAATGGCCCTATGTGCTAAGGATCTGCCTCCAGTATGACTTCCACAGATTCCTTCATGTATCTCTTCCAAGAGTGATTCGATTTGGTCGGGATGAACACATAGCACATAAGGCCCTGAAAAGGAACGCCTATATAGCTTGCTGTCCTCCGACAACCAATAACTAGTAGCTTTCTTTCGTATTTTGTCAGCTTCGATTTTCTCCTCAGGCAAAATATCTTCCTTCAAGAATTGCGTGATAGAATCCATCCAACTTGGTCCCACTCTCACTTGGTTGATTTGAACAGTGTTTACTGTTGCCGAGGGTCTGTGTAGGTCCTCAACAAGGATTACTCGAGGCAAGTTTTGTGCCGAGGAGGTTGCAAGCATGGCCAAAGAGTTCGCATGCGCATTGCCACTTCTTGGGACATGTACTAAGCTAAAGGATTCAAATTTGGTCTGCATAATTTTAACTTGGCTAAGATACCTCCGCATCCTTTCATCATTAGCTTCGAATTCCCCTTTTACTTGACCGATAACTAGCCTTGAGTCTGAGAAAAGTTTTATGGACTTCCCTCCCATTCTTTGGACCATAGCCATTCCTTCCAATAGAGTTTCATACTCCGCTTCGTTATTCGTAGCTGGAAAGTCTAACCTCAGAGACTTTTCAACGATAACCTTCTCAGAGGACGTCAGTACTAATCCAACTCCCGAGCCTTTTTGGTTTGATGCTCCATCTACATGTACTTCCCATGTCGGAGGGCAGTATTGGGAGATTGTATTCACCAATTTTTCATCCTTGTTTCCGTCTGCCAGTAATTCATCCTCTTTAGGTTCGGTGAATTCTGCCACCAAGTCGGCGAGGACCTGTCCCTTCACGGAGGTACGAGGCATGTACTTGATATCGAAAGTCCCCAGAATTGTACCCCACTTGGCTACCCTTCCCGTGTAATCGGCATTTCTAAGTATGGTTTTTAGCGGGAGTTGTGTAAGAACAACCACTATATGCGCTTGAAAATAGTGAGGCAACTTGCACGTGCCAAGCACCACTGCCAAGATAGCTTTTTCTAGTAGTAGATAACGCACTTCTGCTTCATGCAACGACTTACTCACGTAGTATATTGGCCGTTGTACACCATTATCCACTCATATCAACACCAAACTCACTGTATACGAGGCTACAACAATATAGGCGAAGAGAACTTCATCTAGCTCAAGACTAGACATGACCGGCGGCCGAGCTAGATAGTCTTTGAGTTGCTGAAAGGCTTTGGCACACTCCTTTGTCCATTCAAAGTTCTTCCATTTGTTGATCAATAGGAAGAAAGGTCGGCATCTATCTGCTGATCGAGATATGAATCTATTCAAAACGGCGGCCATTCCAGTTAGCTTTTGCACTTCTTTTGGGTTCCGAGGAGTTCACATATTGTTGATGGCTTTAATCTGGTCAAGATTAACTTCAATTCCCTGGTGAGTAACCATGTAACCCAAGAATTTGCCCGATCCTACACCAAATGAGCATTTGGAAGCGTTTAGACGTAGCTTATAGCTTCTGAGAATTTCAAAGACAACTTGAAGGTCTCCGAGGTGCTCCGACACCATTTTGCTTTTCACCACCATATCATCTATATAAATCTCAATATTTTTTCCCAACAATGATTCGAACATCCTCGTCATCATTCTTTGATAGGTAGAACCTGCATTATTCAAGCCAAATAGCATCACTTTGTAATGGTAATTCCCGACTGGAGTGACAAAAGCAGTTTTTTCTTGATCGTCCAAGGCCAAAGGTATCTGATGATAACCCTGAAAAGCGTCCAAGAAACTCATCCGAGGATGGCCAACAGTAGCATCCACCAGCTGATCGGTCTTGGGCATGGGAAATGGATCTTTAGGGCAAGCTTTATTTAAATCTGTGAAATCAACACACACTCGCCACTTCCCACTCTTTTTCTTGACTACTACCGTGTTTGCCAACTATTCGGGATAGAAGACCTCCTTGATCGCCCAGCCTGTTTCAGTTTTGTCACTTCCTGACGGATTGCTTCTGCATGCTCTTTAGATGGACGACGAGGGAGCTGCTTTTTAGGAGTTGTTAACAGATTAACATTCAAGTGGTGGCAAATGAAATCTGGATCCACCCCTAGAGCCTCGTAAGTGTTCCAGGCAAAGACGTCGATGTTTCGTTTAAGGAACTCTACTAATTCCTCCCTCTCTTGCTGAGGTAGTTGGGATCCGACTTGAAAAAACTTCTCCGGATCGTCCCCTATTGTGATTTTCACAAGATCTTCACATTTCACCTCATCGGATGTCCCACCAATAGGTATCATTGGGGGTTTTAACTGCTATAACTCCTCTCCGTGAGTCACAGATTCTACTTCAGGCTTGTGTCAGATGGCTGCTATCATGCACTGTCGCGCCATGGTTTGATCACCCAGTATTTCTTCTATTTTGCCACCGGATGGATATTTGATCTTCTGATGTAGGGTGGAAGAGACCGCTCCTAAAGTATGAAGCTAAGGTCTGACAACGATTGCTGTATAAGGAGAATATGCATCTACTACGATAAAATCGACTTCCACTGTTTCCGAACCGGTTTGCACTGGTAGTCTAATCTGTCCCTTCGGGATAATAACCTTCCCTTCAAAACTCACTAGAGGAGAATTGTAAGGAGTCAGATCTTTAGTTCTTAAATTCAGCCCCTTGAAAAGATCAGGATACATGATCTCGGCCGCGCTACCTTGATCCACCATCACTCTCTTCACGACATAACCTCCAATTCGGAGAACGATCGCTAGGGCATCATCATGAGGCTGAATAGTTCTAATCTTGTCCTCGTCTGAAAATCCTATGACTAGGGACCGATCTAGTTTAGCTCTCTTCGGCTCGTGGCTACCTTCCTCGGGAGACAGGTGAGCCACAAACATTACTCTTAAAGGCCACGACCCCGTTCTGCCAAGCGCCGCAAAAATAACGTTGATAGTTCCGAGAGGGGGTCGTGAAGGATTCTCCCTTTCCGACCGAGTATCGGTTTGACCACCCAAACCACTAGAGTGATGCAACAGTTGTTTCAATTTGCCTTCTCGGACAAGTTGGTCCAAGTGATCCCATAAACTTCTGCAATCCTCGGTAGTGTGACCATGGTCTTGATGGTATTGACAATAGAGATTTCGGTTTCTCTTTTCAGGGTTTCCCATCATCTTATTGGGCCATTTGAAGAAGGGTTCGTTCTTAACCTTTTCCAAGACTTGATGCACGGGTTCTCAGAATACAGCTCCGACCACCTGATTGTTATTCGACACCTGCTGCTCAGTATAATCCCTTCTCGGCCGGTTATTATTGTATTTGTCCGACCTAAATTCTCTCCTTTCTTGAGGGACAAACTTAGCTTTCCATTTTCCTGGTTGTTGATCATCTTCTATCCTTTTATACTTGTCCACCCTATCCATTAGTTGTCGCAAATTGGTGACCGGTTTACCTGTCAAGGATTTTTTTAAACCATGTTCGGAGGGAAGGCCGACCTTGAAAGTTCTAATAGCGACTTCATCAAAATCGCTATCAATCTCATTGAACATCTCCCAGTACCTTTCAACATATGACTTCACAGATTCTCCTTCCCTCATTGTCATAGACAGCAGAGAATCTAGGGGCTGAGGAACCCTACTGCATGTAATAAACCGAGAACAGAATGATTGTGTAAGCTTCTTGAAGGAACTTATGGAATTAGTCCTCAACCCATCGAACCATCTCATCGGTATCGGTCCTAGGCTGGAGGGGAACACTCTGCATAGCAAGGCTTCGTCCTGAGAGTGAACCGCCATCTTCTGTTTGAATTGGCTCGCATGTTCTACAGGATTGGTACGTCCATTATACATGGGGAACGTAGGTTGGTGAAAACGTCTGGGAAGCTTTGCCTTTTCTATTCCCCGAGTAAAGGGGGACTTAGAAATTTGGATCAGAACCTTCTTCATGACCTTAGTTCCTACCGCCGTCCCAGACGAACTTTTTCTCCTCCTCTTGTGTGAGTGTTCCTCTTCATAAGAATAGGATTCACTAGGTGGAGTTTCTGAGCATTCCCTGTAACTAGCATTCCCTTCATCATTGGAAGAAACATTAGAGCTTGAAGGGGTTTGCTTTCGTTGTGCACGATGAAGTTTCTTTTTTAAATCTTCAATTTCTCGTTGCAAATCCTTTTCATCAGCTTGTTTGTGTACTAAGTGACTCCTTCGTCGATAGCCACTTCTACCAGCATGTATCGTCTACGAGCTGCCCTTTTGCTGGTTATCTACGTGATTTCCCTGTTCAAGGTTGTGGAGTTCGCCTTGTTGATGAACGTTAACTGATTCTGTATGGGGTGGGCTGATCTGCTGTGGTCCTGAACCCGCTATAACTGTTATAAACTTTACTAGCACTAATTCTCCCCACAGACGGCGCCAATTGTAGGGTTACAAATTGTAGCCCAAACCTAGATGGAATAGGATATGGGCCCAATAAGCCCAATACAATAAATTTATGAGAGAGTGGGTGAAAGAACTGGGCTGGTGATGGGTTTTACAACAGTTAATAGGGGTTATGAGTTTGTCCGAGGAGGACAAAACACAATCAAATGCTGAGCTTAAGTCCGAGGAGTAAGTTTTTGGATAAGTTGGCTATTTCAGATGATGTCCGAGGAGGAAGTTCTTGGATAAATTGGCTATTTCAGTTGGTGTTCTTCTTAGTGCTACAGTGTATCTTCCTCAATGTTTTTCCTTAATATCTTTCGATCCCCCTCTTCTGGAGGCTTTACTCTATTATATAGTCCTCCTTTATTCAATCCTACCATCCACTTGTCTACTTTCTAGCCTCGTACTCGAGTTTTCGTCTCCTTTTCCACAGTGTATCGTACTCGAGTTTTCGTCTCCTTTTCTACAGCTTTTTGATTTTCTGGGAGTAAAAGTGGTTGAAAACACTGTTCAGAGGTCTTCTCCACATTAATGCGGCCAGGAAAGCTGCTGTAATGCATTTAATGCGATGGTAGCAGCTTTTTCCTTAGATATTTCTGTGTTCTTATCCCTTCCCTGTACATTTGAAGTCTATCTTCGTCGCTGGAGCTTCTTGGAAGGTGATCTAGGGTAAGACGAAGCTCACTTTACTGACATATGTCAGATCCGAGGAGGATGACCCTCTCGGACCAACACCCTTGGATATTTATCTGCTCTATTATCTATTACGGGACCTTTTCCCATACTTTCTTCTCCTTGAACGCATTATTATTAAAGTGTAGGGCTCAAGCCCAACGCAAAGGCTCAAGCTTTTGCCCCCACATTAGTAATTAAAGAAAAATGTTTTTGTTAATAGACTTTTAAGTGGATTGTTTATGTGTTGGTCGGGTTTATGCCCAACTTAGAATTGATTTGCCAGATTTAGGTGGTAGAAAAGCTGACCTATCGTCAACTACTGAAAAGCACGAGTCGAATCAGTTTCGGTTCAAGTCAGCGGCGATTTGGTTCAAGTTGAAACCAACAGAGAGCAACAACGGAGATCTTGTAACGATAATAATAATAAAATTATTGTTAAGTCTTGTAACTCAATCTAGTTATGAAACTCTCCTTGTACCCACACAAAAAAAAAAAAAAAAAAAAAAAAAAAAACACTTAAAAAGAGTTCAAATTTCAAAATTTCAAATCCCTTTTCATCACTTATTGTAAGGAAAAACAAAAAGAAGGCCCATCATTGAGGATATTGCAACTACATACCCCTCTTTGCAAGTTTCATAGCCTAGTCAAGTCAGCCTCTAAGATCCACAACTGTTTGATCCTTGATCTTGGGTGTTTGGACTTCTTTCTCACAAGCCCGTTATCTCTCCCCTAATCTTTTTCTCTCTTTATTACAAAAGAAACAAATTCTGTAAACTTAACCAAAACAATCACTCTATTTGAATAAAACAGTACCAAAAATCCCTCTAAAGTCTACAACTTACAAGCCCATTTGGAAAGTGGAAACTCTTTTTTATCCCTCTCTCCAAAAAAAGTAGAATGAAACGAAAGCGGGGTCATCATAAACCCCAAAACCCAAGCACAGCAACATCACCAAAGGACATCGTTCCAATCCCAACCACCGAACCCGGCACCACGGACCCAAACAACCCCACCACCACCACCACCAGAGGACGCGGCGGTGGGGCCCGTCCACGCAAGAACCCGCGCCCAAACATAGCGGCTTCACCCGAACGCCGCGGCTCAAGGCACGCTGACCAAAACGGCGACTTCACCCACTCTACGACGATCAATGCAGCAGCAACAGCGATAGCTGCTACAACGTAGGACGTAGTTGGCGTTTCGAAGCAGGTGAAGTGGGAGACGGTGGTTAAGGTGGTGCCTTCGATGGACGCGGTGGTGAAGGTGTTTTGCGTTCACACGGAGCCGAATTTCTCGTTGATGTGGCAGAGGAAGAGGCAGTACAGCTCGAGTAGCAGTGGGTTTATCATCGGAGGAAGGAGGGTCTTGACCAATGCGCATCCTGTGGAGCACCATACCCAGGTGAAGTTGAAGAAGCGGGGTTCAGATACCAAGTACTTGGCTACTGTGTTGGCTTTTGGGACTGAATGTGATATTGGTATGGGAAAATTTTTGTGTTTTTTGTTTTTTGTTGTTATTGTTTTTGAGCAGATTTATTGTCTGGGTTTAATTTACCCTAAATTTTAAATTAGATTACAAATGAAGTCCAGTTGTGCCATGTGTTCATCTGATTTTTTAAATTTTTTTTACAAGGGAATTATTTGGTACAAAAATTGAAGAATCTAAATCTAACTAAATTCTAAACCATATGTATATATATATATATATATGGGAAATAATTATATATTTTAAAAATCTATGGTTTAGAAATGGTGTAAGTTAATACTATGTATAATTTCAACATTTTCTATAAAAAAAAAGGGCAAAACTACACTATTAGTCCTTGAAGTTTACCTGTATGTGCAATTGGTCCTTTAAGTTTGAAACGAGCACAATTAATCCCTTAAATTTTAAAACTGAGCTGTGTCAGTCTTTTTACTGACTGTTGTTGACGGTGTTACTTATGTGACTAACGGAACAATAACTTGTCTTTTTATTTTTTAATGATATGGTATGTTTTTAATTAAAAAATTAGAAACTAAATTTACACGTGAGAAAAAAGAAATCACCAATACCAAATTAAAAAATTTATTTTCTACCTGTTGTAAAAACCCACAATGAGAGGGTTAAAATATCTTTTCTCTTTTACCCAAAAAAAAAAAACAAAAAAAAAAATCTTTTCTCTCTCTCACAATATTCTCTTTGTTCTTCTTTCTCCGGACTCTCTTTTCTCTCTCTTCTTTCCCATTTTCTTCTCTCAAATCAAATCAATGTGCAAAAGCAGGGATTACCATCATCAATACATGATAAAGTGCTATACACAACAAGTGCAAAGGAACCAAAATGAATTGCAAATTGTCAAATTGTCAAGATTGAGAAGAAAAAGACGGTAACTAAACTTGAAAAAGAGGCCACTGATATTTGGGCACTCTCAGATACTCCAACCTGCATCAACTAAATATGCAGGAAGACCAAGTAGATATGAATCACTAGAACCTTTTGCAGAAGATATCCAATTTAACGGGTTCATTGGTTTGAATTATTTGCCTAGTCGGCCTCTTGCCCAAGGTTGTCTTTGGTGGCTGGGTTTTGTGATGGCTGGGTTTTAGTGGTTGTTTTGTGATTGGTTGTTTGATGGCTGGGTTTTGTGATTTGGTGGTTGTTTTGTACCGGTGGTGGCTAGTGGTGGGTTGATTTTGGGTTGGGGTTTATGGTGGTGGCAGGTGAGTGGGTGATGGTGGCTAGTGGTGACTGTGGGTTTGCTGGGTTTATAGTGTTTGTTTTCATTTTTGATTTTGGTGGTTGGGTGGTGGTGGTGGTGTGGCTGCTGTGGGTGTGGGCAATGGGTTTGTGGGGGGAGTGAAAGATCACCGATTGCCTGATAACCCTTTCTCGTTGTGGGTTTTTACAATAGGTAGAAAATAAATTTTTTAACTTGGTACTGGTGATTTTTTTTTCTCACGTGTAAATTTAGTTTTTAAATTTTTTAATTAAAAACATACTACATCATTAAAAAAATGCCAAATCATTGTTCCGTTAGCCACGTAAGTAACACCGTTAACAACAGTTAGTAAAATGATCAACATAGCTCAGTTTTAAAACTTAAGAGATTAATTATGCTCGCTTTAAACTTGAGAGACCAATTGCGCACATAAAGTAAACTTGACGGACCAATAGTGTAGTTTTCCCTAAAAAAAAAGTATAATTTGAACTATGTAATTGTGATTATTTTTAATTGTACCTATACATATGTATAATGATACATACTGATTTCATTAAAAGATGAAATGATATTGTTTTTAATTAAATGGAGAAATTATGATAGGAGGGCATTCCATTATAATTAATGGATTCACACTTTTTTAGAACCTCTTTCTTTGTAGAGAATGTTGCTCACTTTTCACATTCATGAGAGAGAGAGAGAGAGAGAGAGAGAGAGAGCCCAGCAAAAATGATAAGTAGTAGAAGGAAGTGATAATAAATAATGTAACAAATAACATTAAAATTATAAGGATTAAAAAAAATGATCGTAAATACTAAATACTAAATAGCGTTACATCACAAATAGTATCTCCCTTATTTAGAGCTAATGTTTTATTGAAGTAGTCCTACATTTTTTCTTGAGGTAAAAGGTAAAATAGAAACAGTAATTTTAAGCCATATGCATGGTTGTAAAAAATGAGAATCACTGAGCAACACGAAGATAGAGTGGGATTGGATTGTCAGCATTTGGAGGTGAATCCCACACCGAGAAAGCACTTGTAGAGTTCATCCATTTCTCTACCATTTCTGGATAATGACGTTTTAACACATCCTTCAAACTCTCTGTATTATTAACCCATTCAAGTCCTTTTTTTGTGTATGTCTCCTCATTGAAATTGCCTGTAAAGAACCTATCTGCTTCCAGCCTCCTGCATCCATGACAACCCAAAAGTCAAAATATTGTAACTCATTAGAACATGATATTCCACCTAGTTTCTTCACCTCTAAGTTGTAATTAAAATATTATGATGACTTCTTTTTTTTTTGTTCTTTCACCTCTCAAAAATTTCTTTTTAATAAAAATTGGATATTATTGAATTTGGATCCATTTTCCTTTTACTACAATGCATGCAAGAATGATTGTGCTATTTTCCTTGTATATATGTGAAGTTATTTTATTACCTGCTTGCCATTAGTAAGAATATTATAAAAGCTGTTTCACTAATTGCGAACCCTGTGATCTTCTTCTCTGCCATGAGACCCACAAGCAAATCGAGTTCTTCAACATCATCACCGTACACTTCCTCAAGTGTTTGAATTGCTTCTTTATCATCAGTTAGATCTTCCCATTTTGAAATTGGTATCAATAGTAATGCCCTACGGAACTCATTATACCTTGCAACATTCCTCTCCCTATCCCTATACACTGCATTATAAAGCATTAGAAATAAGCTTCACACATTGAATTTCTAAAAGTTGGTAAATAAATTAAATTAAATGATCAAGATTAGCTTACTACCTTCAAGGGCTGGTAAGTCCACATGATCAAGCCTATCTCGGCCATCCACGTCTTGTGGTATAAGGTCTCTAAGCCATGTAGGATAGTTCCAAAGCTCCAGGGCCCCAGAAGCTTGGTGGCCCATTGAAACCATTTGCATTTCAAACCCAATTTCTACCAAGGCGGTTTCTCCTTTAAGACCAATCAAATTTGGTAGAGGAACCCTGAAAAGCAAGAAAGTAATTAGGACAAAAAGTCTAGTGAACAAACAATATCCACGAAAAATTTCATGAACTAATTTTGATGCTGAATGAAATAGAGTTATACTTTTCGAACAATGGCGGAGATTTGTTTGGTCCAGGTGCAGCTAAGATGTCTCTTAAATGAAGATAATCGGGTAAAAGCGAGTGCATCCGATAAACGCTAACAAACTCTTCAGTCAATGAATAAGGAACACCATGATTATTTGGTTTTATTAGACCCACAAAACCTCCTAAGATGGCTCCTCCAACATGTCCAAATGTGTCCTTGAATTTCTTTCCCAACAAACCATACCTACAATGGATTTTCCAAAACCATCAGAACAAATTAACCTTGAATATTGGATAGTCATTTGGGGTTTACAATCATTCTATAGTTGAGACATATTATGCTACTTAAAAGTATCATACGTGAAATTAAAGTCCATGATTTAGAAATGCAAAAAATGACATGTAGAGGTTCCATGTAATTTTGTGCACAAATTTTCATTTTCTATTATGTGTTCTTGAAAATAAACCACAGAAACCACCATTTCTTTGCTTTTAATATTTACCACTGTGATATAGAGAAGATGATTAATTTAGTAAATTAATTAAATAAATTTCTTTGTTGAAAGATAAAGATTACCAATTGGCTCGCATCCCTGCAAGCAACGTATCAGTTTTGAGGAGCTCCACGGTCCAATCTATGGTATGGACCTTAGCAATAACTGCAGATGTCACTAGCCTTGCATGACGATACAACTCTTCATCATCCAAGTGATGACATTCTCTCTAAAAACATCATGAAAAATGAAAGAAGTTCTGAGTTTAACTAGTAAGTTGAAAATGATACTCATTCGAATGATAAGCTAATCAAATCCCTAAAATCAAATAATTGACATTTTCCTTTTTGGGTCATAAAGTACTACCTTGAGGGCGTCACAGACTGCATTGTGTTCTTTAATGAAAAGGGCTTGCAATGTTGAGACACCAATCCAACTATTACGAACATCTCCTGACACAGCAACACCATCTTTGTCATGGAGGAGAAGCCCATCTGATGATATTTTAAGCTTCCCATCTTTGAAAGTTCTTACTTTTTGCAACTTTTCTGCATTGCTCCCATAAACAGCACTTCCATCCCTTCACACCATGCAAAATAGTAGAAGAAAGAAAGTTCAAAAATTCGAAGTGTCTTTGGAAGTAACTAATAAGAGAGAAAACTAAAAGCCAATAGCAACATGTATGGGTGCTTTTTTTTGGCAACTACAATTTGAAGTCTTTATTACTCAACAAGCCTCCTTTTTATGTTGAAATTGATGCATAGAATATTAAATCTTCACTTATTATTTTGAGATTGTCCTTTTGGTAGTGATATTCTAGCAACTACAGATATTTTGTTATAGATCAAAAGGAAGTACTTTCAATTTGTTATAGAGAATTTTACTTGTACTTAGAGGCCCTTTGATTTAGGCATTTTGTCTAGAACTTAGTACAATACTCTAAATATCTAAATTATGGAAATTCAGTGTGCATTTGGGATTGCTTAAAAAACTAACTTTTTTTACTATTTAACTTATTATTGGTACTATTCATGAGACCCATTACACCTTTTGATACTATTCATGAGCCTTACGTACTATTTTAGCTACTTTCTAACTTTATTTATAGCACTTTTAGCACAAAATTTTCAGTTTTAGCTAAATAAATTGTTTTAAACAAACATTCAAACTAATTTCTTACCACCATGGTGTACGAATGTTTAGTGCACCAGATTTGATATCGTAAGAGCCAGTTGGAACCTCCTTCGTCTTGTAAAACTTGAATGACTTGAGAGGGCACTGGTTCACAACTTCTCTAGGTGCAATTAGCTCAATCTGTGATGGTTTATCCAAAAGATAAGATGTGCACATTTATAAGCATTGTCAATTTTTCAATAAAGTTAACAAATTGTGTTCTTAATTGTGTTGTGTGTTGTATATACACTAAGCAACAGACCTGCTTGGTGTCTTCCAAGTGATCGATCCAATCATGTATCATAAACTGAATCCAAGAAGCTGCTATCATGTTGAATTGCTTTCCTGTGTCTGAATTTTCTCCGAGCAAGAAGCTTTGTGGCCACTACCATTGGATCTGGTTTTATTAGCTACATATTGTAGAAATTAATATTATAAGATGATTGAGGTAATTGTTCTTAAAATAAATAACAAAAAATTTTGAGATTTCAAATAATAGTTTTCAATTGGATTGGTCTTTTGATTTTTAAAATTTTGGAAATAAATTTTAAGGTATGGAAAATTATCTTAGAAAATGTTAATTAATAAATTTTGAAGAAGAAAAAAAAAAAGGAAAGATATAACATATCCTCACAACTCACAAGCCATACCCCTTATAGTGAACTACGATATGACATAAGCATGACATGAAAGACTAAATTCTAATTATATTGTGAAAGAAAAAAGCTATTCAATCATAAAATAAATATCTTCTAAAAAAAGTCAAAATAAATAATAAAATTTATTTAAATATTTCTATAGTAAAGCTTCAATTGGATGCCTTTTAAGCTTCTAAGAATTTTTAATTATAATAAATTAAATTTTCAACTACAGAAATTTATTATAATAATTTTAATTAATAAATTAAAAGAAAACCATCATATGAATGTGTATAGATGAACTTATTTTCATTAGTTTATTTTATTTTAAAAGTAAGATATGCAAGAATACAATTGCCATCTTCATTTTTAAAAGAAATCAAGAAATGTATAGAAAATTTATTTTTATGAATAATAAAATTAAATTTTTGACTGAAAAATTAAATGGAATATCTAGGGATGAATAATTATTTAGTCAAACATATATTAATTGAGATATACATATTTAAGAATATCAAGAATTAAAGAAATTATAGATAAATGTCAAATTTTCACAATTCAACGATAAAAACTAACTAAATCAAACTTCTTAAGAAATAAATTTAAAAAAAAAAAATTATATTTACCTTAGAGTCGAAATTTATATTTTAATTAATTTTTTATTTTTAGTTTATATCGATTAATGTTTTCGGAATTAATTGCTTCCAATCTTGTATTTTCAATCTTACACCCTTGACTAAAATCATTATTTTGCTATTGATTAATTCAAAGTATTCCCATGAAATTCATCGCTTGCTTAGCAAAAATCAAGATAATACTAGTACCAATAAAAATGCTTACAAAAAATAGAATATAAAAAATATTAAAAACTCATTGATAGTCACATCATGGAGGAACAACGTTAGCAAATATATGTTATGACCATAGCTAGCTTTTGTGACGACTAAATCTAGTACACAATTAATTTCGCAACTCTACCACAATTTTGCTATCTGTGAGTAGTGGAATTATAAACCCATCATTTTATTTCTACCACTTACGACTCGCCATATAGACAAGTACTATGACCACAAAGCATTTCTATTAGGCACATGATGGAGAAACAAGTACTATGGGCACAGAGAGGAGGTTTTTTTTTTTTAATTGATTACGTCTGCTTTTGATAATAGCTCTTTATCATCATACCCAGACATCAATCGATTTTTGGTATAGGTAGGGATTGAACCCCAGATCTCTTATTTAATCATTATAGACTTTACCAATTAAATTAATTAGAACTCACAGCATAGAAAGATTTTGTAATAAAGCACATAGAAGGCCTAAATTTTATCAAACCAAAGAATTATTATATATTATTAATTAATTGGTAAATTTAAATAATTATTTTTTTCTAGTTTTTGAAATCACTCACCAAAAATAAAATACATACATACATACATACATATATATATATATATATATATATATATATATATATATAGAAAAAACCATTGTCACACATTAGGAAGCAACAATATATGAATACCCAAATATTAATTAAGTATTTCTAAAAAAAAAAATTAATTAAGGGAGCTAAGTGAAAGAGCGCATCATTATTACTACTGGAATTTTATCAAAACAATAAATAATTGGAGATTGCTAAAGTAATTTTTTAATAATAAAAATTAAAAAGAAGAAGAAGAAGAAGAATTCCTTAGGACTTTTGGTAAACAAATTATCTTAATAATATTAATTGATGAATTTTGAAGATATGAGAAAAAAAAAATCTACTATATATAGATCATGTGGTGAAAAAATCTCAAAAGGGCAGAAGCACACATTCTAAGATTAAGAATTTAAAAATAAAATAAAATAAAATAAAACTTTTGGTGATAGAATTTTGATTAAGACATAGGGTTAGAGTAGATATATATATATGATATGGTAATCATAGGGTCCCCCAGCTGAGAATTACATTATTCTTTCTTTGTTTTTTTTTAATACCTTCTTCTTTTGATCAACAGGAAAAACATTTCTACCAAAGAAAGTTCCTTCACTGCCGGCATCTCCATTAAAGGGATCATTGTATTTTCCTTCAGCAGTCCTATATGGATAATCCATGGGGTTAAACCGAACCCCGACCGCAGATCTACCGACGTTGAACAAGTTGTACTCTTGATGAAGGTGCCGGCGAATTCCCAGATAGAAGAGACCTAAGATCACTGGTAATCGAGGCCATACCCCCAACTTATCAATGGAATGAACAATCTGCATGCATGGAAAATGTTAAGTTAACATGAAAGATATATAATGTCAAAAAATATATAAAAATAAAACACACACATACACACTAATAACTAATATAAGATTGTGACTTGAAATAAAAACAATGAAGCATTATAAGTTAAAGTTTTAGTAATTACAAGGAAGAGGAAAGCGTCTATGAGAGTCATCTTAGCAACGGCTTCATGGAAATCTTTGTGGATGAATTGATCTAAAAGTGTTTTGAGGAGAGACCTAATCGACGCCATTATTACAGAAAACATAATCGAATGTTTGTTATATGTTCAGTACGTCTTTTACAATTCACAACTTGGCCGGTCTATATATATATATATATATATATATATATATATTAACAAAAAGGATATGGAGGTTCATGCATGGGAATCAGTCGTATATGAAAGGAGAGACTATCCTCGAAGAACCACCTTAATTTGACACACGTGTTTGATCTTTTTTTTGGTAAACACGTGTTTGATCTTTTATATATATATTATAAGCATTTGATCTTTGATGTTAGGTGTGCAGAACTTATGTTCAAAGCCTAGAAAATAAATATATTGGTACACATGGTCCTTCAAGCTACAATTAATGCTGAATGAAAATTTTGATGTGTTGGGACAAGTTGAAAATTTTAGTTTATTTGCAATTTCAGTTTATTTTGCTATTATTTATGGGTTTCACTGCACTTTTTAGTATTATTCAAAGATCCTATTATATTATTCAGCTAATTTTTACCTTTATTTACATACTTTTAGTAAAAAAATTTCAATTTCAACTAAATAAGTTGTTTACAAACAGACATGTCTCTATATCCTAGAAAACTAAATAATTTTTTTTTTTTTTTTTTGCGTTGTTATACATAGTTTATTCGGGTGACATTTTTTTATGGTCAGCAAAAAATAAAAAATAAAAACCCAAAAAGTTGCATGTCTCTTGCCGTTGGATCTTTTGTTTGTTTCTCTTTCCTTTCTTTATATCAAGAACCATTTCCGTTAGTCCGTCACATTTGATTGATAAAAATAAAAATGACCCAGTTGCAACTTTTTAAACTATTTGTTGACTTGATTCTTAATTCTTAAACTTAAAGAATCAGATTAAAATTTTCTATATTTTTCAAAGCTTAAACATAGGTGCTTCATAGGTATGTTTGGAACAGAGGGAGTCTTTACTCTCTTCTTGTCTCCTATCATCCCTTCCCTATAAACATAGAGTAAGATTTTGTAAAATGGCAGTTCCTCCCTACTATTAAAGGAGAGTAATAAGGATTTATTTTCAAGATTTACTCCATGCGTATAATTATTAAATAAAAAAGTTCTCATGAATTTGTGATTGTATACCATAAAGGCTTAAATGTCAGAAATAATTGTCTTTAATATATATATATATATGTGTGTGTGTGTGCGTGCACGCGCGTCCCGTCGTCTCATAACATATTATTTGACCCATACAAGATGAAAGATCAGCCAGGCCGGGCGGTTCCTACTTTTGTCCATCTCTGTTTCACCTTATCTGATAAAACCGTGGATTCTGACCTCCACTGAGGAAAAGAAAAAGGATTCTGATTTCATTTAGAATATAATACCATGAATTATTCCCAATTGATATACTATATTTTTAGAAGTTTAGGTGCATGAAGGAAATACAATTGGCATGTTGGTTGATTAGGATCAGATAAGATATAACAAACTCTTGTTAGTCGTCCTCAGCAGGTAGTAATGTGAAAGCATAAGAAACGGACTATAACTTGTTGAGTTTTAATAATTCTTTATAATGTTATCAATGTCAATATTATACTACTATAATGACATCGTAGTAGTTCTTTTGAGATAAACTTTGGGCTAAAATCCATAGATTATTCACTGATTGACAATTCACTGTTTTTTTTTTTCTTTTGGTAAAAACATTGACAATTGAAATTGCTGTATTTGAAAAAACATGATGACCCAATTTGACAAAACTAGATGGCATAGAATTTGCGCGCGAGAAAAGGTAGCAAGAATATTTTTTTCAAGATGAGGAGCCGACACGTTACTATTATGCAAAAGTCTTGATTGTGAGGCTAGTTATCACAGATTCTTAAAACAGTAACTTGTTTGTGAGACACGTTTCACAAATTTACAAATTTAGGTACACAAATTTTATCATAACATGTTGAAATGATTGAATGAATGTGAGTAATAGAAGGAAACTAAATGTTCAGCCCCTGTAAAAGTGACTATTCACCACCTGGGGATGGACAATTATCTTATGGGACAGTCTTATAACGTTTGGATCCCTACCGAATTGGATGAAGGCAATGGGCAAAAAATTGGTGTGACACACCTATGATAATTATCTTCTTAGAGTATTCACATCAATTTGTGCAAAAATTCATATATATTTTAACATAAGAATCTATTTTTTTATTTATTTTACATACTCGTTTCTCAAAATATCCCACATCAAATTATCTATTTTATACTAATATTTCATTAAAATATCAATTTTTCTTAATTTTTAAAATTGCTTCTCTTTGTTCATATACGTAAAGAAAGAATAAATAATTAAATGCAAAATAAACAATGTCAGTATAAATGTACACAGTTACTGAAGCAAATTTGTAAATTTACATAATTATACATAGTCTGATATGGGTCTTTTAAGACATAACTACATAAATTCTACACATTTTTCTATTATACACAGATTGATGCAAATGCTCTTAGAATAAGACAGTTCAAAACATTTTTTTTTTTTGAGAATTGCAGTAAACCCACCTATGGTTTGGCATGAAATTACTCTGCCTACCTATGGTTTGAAAAATGTCATTTTACCCACCTAACATAAGCTCTATTTGTCTCTAGTAACCCCCATCTCTGTTAAAAATGGGGTAAATTTTTATTTTTGCTAGCTTTTTATATTTTTCTCCTCCCAAAACATAAAAGATTAAAAAATCATGAGAAAAAAAGATCTAAAAGTTAGGTTATGTAAAAATTAAAAACATTCAACCAAAACAATCATCCAATTAAAATTAAGAACATTCAACTAATCTCAATAGATTAAAAAAAAAAAAAAACTAATCTTGATAACTCCATTTCTTCTCATCATTAGCACAATAAAAATAATCCAACCAAATGATATTTGTTTGCTTAATGTGTGAAAATGCAAGAAGCCCTAACTACACCAAACCCAGTTTCTTTATTAACAATGTCTGCACACCTATTCAGCAAAAAATGTCTGCACACCTCTGCAATGCCATTATTTATTTTGACTCTATCAAAGATTCTGAGTAATTGTCACGTTGTTAATTGATGTGGCTGCTATACAACAGCGAAATTTGGAAAGCAATTCTTCAAGCCATATAGAAAATTTCATGTGAATATATGGAACTAATGGGAATGCTGATATGTGGAGGTTTGATTTTAAGTACAACACGTGTCGTATGGAACAGCTTATTTAGTTGAAACCAAAATTTTTTTGCTGTAAGTGTAAAAAAAAAGGTTTAAAAAAAAGCTGGATAGTATAGTGAGATTTATAAATTGTATAAAAAAGTGTAACGAGACTCATGAATAATATCAAAAAGGACAGTGTGACACATGAATAGTACCAAAAAGTGCAGTATGACCCATAAATAGTAACAAAAATAATTTAAAAGTGGAGATAAGTTGAAAAATTCAACACGTCCCAACAATTGCCTTTCCTTGATATTTTTTTAACTATAGTTTTTCACGCACCAAGGACAACTGTGTCTGAAATCGAAAACTTGCACATTGTTCAGCTATATCGCTCCTAAAACCATGTATGGCTCAACTCTCCTGCCTTTCATGAAAAGTTCAAAAAAATAATTATTAATGAACTCAACTGCAAATCCCACACTAGCAAAGCCTATGAAAATAGAAAAGTAAGAGCAACTACATCAGTTGATGCAAAGTTATGTAAAATAGAAAAAATTGCTCATTTTACACATTTTGAGCAAAAAAACACCCACATCAGTGGGTGTAAAATTATGCATTTATGCATAATTGCTACAGTAATCATGCATTTGCATTTGTATTTATTATTTTATTAGTTTTGTCTCTCTCTTGTCTCTAGTGCTCTCCTTTTTTTTTTTTTCCTCTCTCTCTGTTTCTTTTTTCTTCTCTCGTCTCTGGCTCCAACGCTCGCCGCCCTTGTCACTGGCCTCACCAACTCCAGCCTCACCGTCCTCGTCACCAGTGTCTTTGGCTTCGTCGGAACCCACTGAAGCGACGAGGCAAGGAACGAGGTGATGCACTGAAGCGACCAGGCGATGAACGAGGTGATGAATGAGTGCTTCGTCGGAGCTAAAATCTTAAGATTTGTGGTGGTGCAGCTAAAATCTCACAGTCATTCATGGTGGTTTGTGTGGTGGTGGGGGTGGAGGTGGTGGAGGTGGGAGGATTTGAGAAAATTTTGTTTAATTTGTCTTATATCTGAGTTGTTTGGTTTGTGATAAAATCTAGGATGTTGTTTGGATGTTTTGTGGTTATTTTATTATGAAATGGAGGATTGTAATTATTGTTTGGTTGATGAGAAAGTGAGAGAGAGGCGGATTGGGTCTATGAGAGAGAGAGGCAGTGAGGGGGAGAGAATAATAAAAAATTGTAAAAAAATGAATATTTTATTGAATAAATGTGTAGAATAGATAAACTGATGTGTGTGTTTTGTAAAAATTGATGTGTAAAATAGAAAAAGTAACTTTTTGTGTGCAAAATAGAAGGAAAGTTTGCATTCACTAATGTGGATGCTCTAAGAGAGGAATTGATGTGTAAGTGGGAGAGATATTAAAAGTAAGAGGAGGAACCAATACTAAGTATTTTTAAATTTTACAAGAACAATATTATGATTGTTCTTAAATTATATAAAGGGTTGTGTTAACGGGCGCTGTAAGATGCCCGTTAACTGCAGCTTATTGTACTTTTTTTTGTAGTTTTATTGCATCTTTATATCATATTTTTTGCAGCTTTTAGGTTGTGGAACCAGCTTTATAAAGAAAAAAAAATTAAAATAAATTGTGAGGTCAGTTTTATGTCCTTTTATTTTATTTATTCAATTTTTTTTATTAAATATGACCCACATTAGTGCAACCTTAACAAGCACCGCACAGTACTTGTTAACATTTACCTTTTATAAAACCTAACTTTCAATTTTTTTTTTTCATGATTTTTTTTAGATTTTTTTTTTAATGTTTTGGGATGAGAGAAATATAAAAGGATATCAAAAATATAAATTTACCCATATTTTTAACAAATGTGAGTAATATGAGACAAACAGTGCTTACTGTAGAACAAACAGTGCTTACCACAGGTGGGTAAAGTGACATTTTTCAAATTACGGGTAGACAAAGTAAACCACTACATATGCTGCAGTTCATCTCTGTTTAAAACAGAGGAAAAAAAATGATGGATTTGAGTCTGACTAAAATAATCAAGAGGGACAATGAGAGAAAGGAAGATGAGAACAATATGAAAAACATGATTTAATAAAAAATTAAAAAAAAAAAAAAAACGAAGAAGAAGATTATTAGTTGGCACACAGATGAAAAAGAGCAAGCAGATATCAAAAAAGTAGGTAACACCTGTTTAAAGACAAGATGTGAGGTAAACAGTAAAAACAAGAATGGGTGGGATTGGGAATAGAAAAGGTCATTTAGTCATAGTTTACAAAATACCATACATGTTTGTTTATTTACAAAAGTACCATATTTGCTTTATTTTTAATAACAATCTAATCATTTTATTTGATTTTGTAAAACAATATATTAAATTCATTATAAATTATACTTTTATTTAGTTTAATAATGGTGTGTGTCGTGTGTGTGTGTCTCAATATATCTATTTGATGTTAATTAACTGTGAAACAGTGTATTAGTACACACTAATACCAAAATATTTCATTCCAATAGTCAATTTGAAATAAAATTCAAAATCTTGATCTCAATTCCAAAAATTGTTTATATTTTAATTCCATAAAATGCTGATACCTTAGTTTCCAAAAATTCTTAAGCAAAATTATAAAAAGTTGATTAACAAGTGAGTTTTGTTCAATACTCCAGCCCCCTCTCACTCAAACTCCTGGCTCCGTCCCGCATAATCCATAGACCAATAATTAAATTGAAATGTTGGCACTGAATATCATTATGTCTACTATTCAAACATGTCAAGATTGTTTGCTTTCTCAAAAAAAAAAAAAAAAAAAAAAAAAGAATATCATTATTCATTATGAAGTACCTTTTTTTTTTTTAAGAGAAAGGTCAGTTGTATTATATTATTATTATTTTGGTTAAAAGGATTATATTATAAACAACTAACTGTTTACAGACACCAAAGATGGGCTTGTCAGCCTACAACATGACACACCATACATATTTGCATGCAAAACAGGGAGAAGTTCAACAGAGGGAGGCTGATAAAAAATGACAAAATCATCTTGCATACAACAGCCCCATCTAGCCAAAAAATTTGCACACATATTGGCCTCCCTAAACACGTGCACAACTCTGACCTACTGCAGTTGGTCTAACAACATCCTGTAATCATGTAAAAGAGGAGAATAGCTTCCATTAGGAGTACTGTTAGACTTCAAGAGCTCCACAATCACCTTGGCGTCTAATTCAACCTCCAATTACTGGCATCCTAATTGAATAGCTAAAGTAAGACCATCCCTTAAAGCCCACCATTCTATAATAACGCTAGTAGTATATGTTGAAGTGGGCCCGTGTGGCTTGAATTGCCACAAGCTCAAGCCGAATTCAACTAGGAATATAATTCCTGTAGGGAATTTAACCAAAATTCCAACCTGTGAGAAACAAAACAAATAGAGAAAACACACGCTAAAGAAAACAATCATATGCACAAGACAATATTTACGTGGTTCGGCAATTTGCCTACATCTACGGAGTTGCAAGGATTTCACTATAAAATAAGGTGATACAATAGTGCACAAGGACACTCTCAAGAAACCCAATTCCCAATTACACCCTAACTCTCTCTCACCCACAAGACAAGAAAAAACACTATTCTTTCTTCTTATGCGGCTGCTAGGTTATTAGGAATTGTCTCTAATAATACACGGCTGCCTTTTGCTAGGTTATTAGAAATACAATCTATTGCCATAACTAATAACATATATATATATATATATATATATATATATATATATATATATATATATATATAAATATATGTTAAGTCGGCTACAATAGAATCCTAATGCAACAAGTATAGATAAATGACTTGGGCTTGTGGCAATTCAAGCCACACACACAGCCCAATTCAACAAATCTCCACCTTGGCTTGAATTGATCAAGCTCTATGAGCAAACTCCTCCATCGCCTCCACCTTAGGCCTTAAGGGCTCACAAGTTGCAAACATCAACCACAAACCTCCATAACACAATCCCTCATCCCTGCAACTCATCCTCTTGTCCTCAAGCTAGAAGGCCAACTGAAGCTGCATACAACTTCAGCTTTTCAATAATGACACCCTTAGTCAACATGTCTGCCGGGTTCTTAGATCCATAAATCTTCTCAAGTATTACCAGCTTATCTTCAACAAGATAACGAATAAAGTGATATTTTGTCTGTATGTGCTTCGACTTTAAATGAAAAGCCGAATTTTTGGCAAGAAAGATTTCACTCTGACTGTCACTGTGTAGAATGCTCATCTCCTACTTTTTACTCAATTCATCTAAGAAACCATGTAGCCAAATCATCTCCTTTCCAGCTTCAGTTACAGCAACATACTCAGCTTCTGTAGTAGACAAAGTAACAATCTTCTGTAGATTTGAAACCCATGATATAGTTGTACCACCCAGAGTAAAAACAAACCCAGTAGTACTCTTTCTACTATCAATATCACCAGCAAAATTAGCATCTACATAACCCTGTAGTTTCAAACTTGCACCTGTGAAGCAAAGACTTGTATCTGATGAACCCTTAAGGTATCTCAGAATCCACTTGACTGCCTCCCAATGCTGCTTTCCAGGCCTACTCATGAATCTGCTCACAACTCCCACTGCATGTGCAATGTCTGGCCTTGTACACACCATAGCATACATCAAGCTGTCAATAGCTGAGGCATAGGGCACCTTGCTCATATGGTCCCTTTCTTCTTATGTCTTTGGTGACTGTTCTTTGCTTAGTTTGAAATGACTACCCAATGGTGTAATCACTGGTTTAGCTTCATTTATGTTGAATCTGCTGAGGAATTTCTTCACATACTCTGACTATGAAAGCTTCAATGTACCATTAGCCTTGTCTCTAATGATTCTCATGCCAAGGATTTGCTTTGCAGCTCCCAAATCCTTCATTCCAAACTGTTTAGACAACTGCTTCTTCAGATTATTAATCTCCTCAATGCTAGACCTTGCAATAAGCATATCATCCACATACAACAGTAATATAATGTAAGAATTGTCAAAAGACTTAACATAGCAACAATGATCAGCTTCACATCTCTTGAACCTAATTCTATGCATAAAACTGTCAAATTTCTTGTACCACTGTCTAGGAGCTTGTTTTAGGCCATACAAGCTCTTTCTCAGTTTGCAGACTAGATTCTCTTGTCCTTGAGCAATGAACCCTTCTGGCTGAATCATGTAAAGGTTTTCCTCCACGTCACCATAAAGGAATGCTGTCTTCACATCTAACTGCTCAAGATGTAAATTTTCTGCAGCCACCATTCCTAATACCAGTCTAATTGTTGACATCTTCATAACTGGAGAAAATATCTCTGTGAAGTCAATGCCCTCCTTCTGCTGGAACCCTTTAACAACTAATCTGGCATTGTAACGTTTGCTACCATCATGCTCGTTCTTTATTCTGTATACCCACTTGTTGTGCAAAGCCTTCTTTCCTACTGGCAATTCAATCAGTTCCCATGTCTGATTCCCCAATAAGGAATCCATCTCATCCTTCATGGCTAACTCCCACTTGCTTGAATTCTCATCTTGCAAGGTTTCATTATAACACTCTGACTCACCATAATCAGTCAACAGGAGATAATTTAGAGTGGGTGAATAATGATGTGGAGGTCTAATGTTCTTGGAAGATCTCCGGACTTCAGCTACAGGTGTACTCTGATCTACCTGTGAATTTACATTCTCCTTATCTTCTTCACCCATTTTCTGGCCAGTACTTTCAATCAATTCATCTAAGTTGACAAACTCAGATTTCTTTTGATATATATCTGCAACATCTGATACTATAGTTGACCTATCCTTGTACATAACCTGTTCATTAAATATTACATTTCTACTTCTGATGATTTTCCTGTTTTGTTCATCCCAAAACCTATAGCCAAATTTCTCATCACCATAGCCAATGAAAAAACATATTTTTGACTTTGCATCAAGTTTACTACAAGCATCAGAATCAATATGAACATAAGAAACACAACCAAAAACTTTTAAATGTGAAAACTTTACCTCTTTATCACTCCAAACCTCCTCAGGAAGTCTGAACTCCATAGGAACTGATGGTCCTCGGTTTATCAAGTAAGCTGCAGTGCTAACAACATTAGCCTAGAAAGTTTTTGGTAGTCCAGCATGCAACCTCATACTCCTAGCACGCTCATTGAGAGTTCTGTTCATGCACTCAGCCACACCATTCTGCTATGGTGTCCCAGGAATGGTTTTCTCCATCCTAATTCCCTGTGCAACACAATACTCACTGAACCCTCCATCTATGTACTCTCCTCCATTATCTGATCTCAAACATTTTACTTTCAAACCTGTTTCTGTCTCAACCATAGCCTTCCACTTCTTAAAAGTTTCAAATACATCAGATTTATTTTTTAGAAAATAAACCCATACCTTTCTGCTTGAGTCATCAATGAAAGTGATGTAGTACCTTGAACCTCCAAGGGATGCAACCGGAGAAGGCCCCCACAAATCAGTGTGTACTAACTCCAATTTTTCAACCTTCGGTGTCCTGCCAGTTTTCAAGAAGCTCACTTTTTTCTGTTTTCCTAAGATGCAACTTTCACACATGTCAAAATCAATGGACTTCAATTCTGGTAGTTTTCCTTTTGACAGCAACATCTTCATCCCTTTCTCACTCATGTGACCAAGTCTACGGGGCCATAGGCTTGTATCAGTACTTGCATCAGCAACTATAATTGTGTCTCTTGG